>OX276338.1:67008844-67103844 GCA_946251815.1 Dasysyrphus albostriatus
GTAATTTTCATGTGGTCCTCTATGAGCTCTGTTATGCTCCTTTATAATAAGTTCTTCTTGATCGTGTTCATTAAACACATCTTGATCAAGCTTTTTGCATATTACATTTTTACTTTGGGGAAAGCTAACATGAGAGTATTTTGTACTTTTCCTATAGTTTCAAGGTAGCAATAGATTGCCATTTACTGCGTTCGTATTAAGAACATCACGCATTATTTCGATAAGTCCTTCAACTGATCTGAATGTTATTATATGCCTAACCTGTTCTTAGAAAAGAATTTTAACTTTTTTACTTTTCTCAGAACCTTGACTAGTAAGGATTTGGTTCTTGAAGCAATTTATGGGATTTTCTACCGCAGGTATTACTTTCGTAAGGGACTCCTCACTATGCACGGTTTATCCGGAGGTAGAGTGAGTGTTATATGTATGTTGACGAGATTATGCGTCTGCTACCTTGTTTTCTTTACCAGGTTTATAATGAAAGGTTGGAGAATATTCCTCAATAAATGATCTCCTTAGTTTAGTATTAGGATTTTTTTCGGAAATCGCAAACGTGAGTGGTTAGTGATCTGTATAAATATGAATATTAGGAGCACCATATAAATAATTTTCTCAAAGATTGCAATGCCCAGACTATCGCTAGCATTTCTCGTTCATTTGTAGCGAAATCCTCTTCGGATTTACTCAAAGCTCGAGATATCATTGTGATAGGTCTACCACCTTGAGAGAAAACTGCGCCTATTGCTTTTGATGAAGCATCGGTAGTCAAATCTAAGGGCTTACGAAAGTAGGGATAGAATAGTTATACATGTTCGGAGGCTAAAATGTTCTTTATCCTATTAAATGCACATATAGCCTCAGCATCAAGAGTAATTGTGATGTTCTTAGACTTGTTCGTTCCTACATTTCCGTTTTCTCCTCTGAGATATTTTGTTAATGGTTTGGTTATCTGAGCATAGTCTTTTACAAATCGACGGTAATAACCAGAAAGACCAAGAAAAGATCTTAGTGCTCGAAGTGTTTTTGGCACTTCAAAGTCAATAATGTCTTTGACTTTATTGGGGCAGGTTTTAATACCGTCTCCAGATACATGAACATAAGAACATAAAAATTCAACCTCATGCCTGAAAAATTTACATTTCTGAGGATATACGCATGTTGGCGTTGAAAAGTTTAGAAAATATAGATTTAATATCTTCCAAATGCTCTTCCTCTTTTTGAGAAAAAATAATTACATCATCGATATATACATGACACATTTTGCCTTTATCGCTCCGTAGTATGTTATCAATTGTTCGCTGAAATATACGTGGAGCGTTTTTCAAGCCGAAAAGCAATCTGCAAAACTCATACTTTTCATTATTTATGGAAAACGTAGTTTTTTCTCGGTATTTTTCTTCTAGGAAAATTTTATGGAAGCCGGATTTTAAATCGATCGTTGTTATTTTGCTTGCCCTAAATTGGATAAAATAACGGAAGCTTCAGGAATCGGATACCGATCTGGTATAGTGTGTTCATTTAATTTCCTATAGTCAAACACTAATCTATTTCGGAGTACCGTCTTCATCAATTCCTTTTTTCCCTACCACTAATATAGGGGTGTTATAAGGGGAATGTGATGGCCGAATTATACCATCATTCAGCAATCTCTTAATTTTTTTAGTTACAAAAGGAATTGCTGCCCTATTGTATGGTCTTGGTTTAGAATAGATTGGTTCGGAATCTAATGTTCTAATGGTAGCTTTTATGTCTGTATTGAAAGGTAATCTTTCATCTGGTTGAGCAAATACTTCTGAAACGTCTTCTATCAATTTTTTAAATTCATTTCTGATGGTCTCAGGAATTGTTTTTATATCGATTTCTAAATTATTTACCTGCTCGCATTCTAAGAATTTAATTTGCATTTCATCATTTTCGATGAGAAAATCATATCCTACGATCGCACCGAATGGTGATAATTGGGGAAGAATAAAAAAATCTGTAATCTTATCACAAAATTGCATTTTACATTTGTGAGTTATTTTATTTTCAATGGTCTTTACCCTAAAATTTGTATTATTAGGAACTGTTTTCAAATAGGGTATTTGCCTAATATAGTTTATAGGTGTACCAGTGTCTACTATTATTCTAATTGGAGCTGTACCATTTAGTTTCTTTTCAACATATGGGAGAGCCGACCTTATTCTAAAAAAATAATCTGATCTTCGAATTCTTCATCATATTCGTCTACGTCTTCATATTCTGTTTCGTACTTTGGACTTTTCTTCAGTTCCTGGTCATTTTTTTTTGGATTTAACGAAATTCGTTCATTGAGCTTTCGAAAATGGCACTCTATCGGACTCGCGTGAGCGTTTTGGTGTCCTGTTTTCATAAGTTTGCGGCTGTTGCTTGTTGAGGGTCTGTTTATTACTAGCTTCGGGCACCGCTGGTTGAATATTTGACTTAGTGACTCTAATAAATGTTATAACTCAATCGATTTTAATATATCTGCTTCAAGTGTAAAAAGTATTTTATATTCAAGATTTTAATAGAATTTTGTATCCATGAAAAACTTGTTATTATCTTTATTACAAAACACACATAATAATACTTACATTATATACAATTTTTAAAATAAGTTGTAAAATGTTTGAAACAACTTTGACATCAATGTCTGTAGTTGATAAGTAAATAAAAAAAAATAAATAAATAAATGTTACTGCTTGGTGGCTTTGCTTCTGTTGGTTATTTATGGTTGAGGAAACTTGTGCTTGGGGTTGGGTTTGGACCTGCTCTACTCTCTTGAATTGCTTCTTGACAGACCACTAGGACTAGCATATGATAAGTTTTTATCAAATGCTCTAGCAAAATTATATCTGTATTGGTTTGCTTCAAGTTCCTGTGCCTTCGCCAATGCAGAAAATAATATGTTGCAAATAGGCTTATTAAGACCAGAAATGAATACATGTAGTGCATCTGCTAGGCATTTTGAGGCTAAAGAATTAATTAATTCATTATTGCCTGAAAAATCCATTGATATCTTATTCGTTATTGAAGTGAGATGTTTTTCTATTTTGTCGTAAAAGTGGTGGATGGACAAATTTCCCTGGCATAAAATGCTCATTTGATTTTCTAAAACGTGAAGTGGTCGTTTGTCTGCGTATGAATTGTTGAGACGCGCAATGATTGCGTCGAAATTAGGGACCGTATTATAAGAAGAAAGTATTAAATCGGCGGAACCGATAATTTTATTCCTTATAATGGCAACAGCCTGATAGTACCTTTCCGATCCCTTATATGGGTCGAATAACTTGATTGCGGTCTTAGCCGCTTGACGCCATGAAATGTATTTCGCGTGTTCACCTGCAAAATCTGGTATAGATTTGACGACATCAAGTGATATTTGACACTGTATGTCAGGTGCTACAGAAATAGGTTCGCATAAAATTGGGGTTGGGGATAAATGTACGGAATTTAATTTATCGGATAGCTCTGCGATTCTTGAAGTAACACTATCTACTGTCTGTCTACTTTCTGTTATCTGATCCCCCATTCTCCTGACTATTGTCTCACATGCTGCTTCAACAGCTACCCGCACGGCTGACGCTATTGTCTGTGCAATTTCAGACATTTTTGGATTTAAAAAAAATTATAATTTTATAATCGGTAGTATTAATTGCAATAATATTTGATAATGATTAATACTTAATGACACAATATAACTTTACAAATACATTACATAAATTAATAATAATTTAACCATCGATAGTATTGAAATAGATAGTAATAATAATTAATAATGAAATGACAATATATCTTTACACATACATTACATAAATTAGCTGCATCATTTTTCTTCGTTTCAAGGTTGCCTCACATCCGCAGCAGAAGGTTTTTTATTATTTTAATGTTCCTTAGGTTTCTTTTTACAGAAAAACACTGTGTCGAAATACAGTTGGGTTGATGAGCCGACGAACGATGGATCTTATTAAATTTTTTTTTTTTTAATTCGCGTGTTTTTGTTTTTGCTGACTTAATATTTTTACACAAAAATGTTTTTAAAGCACAACGAGATAAAGTTAATTGTGGATGAGAGGGGTAAAACCAACAATAACACGATAAAAGTGATCTCAGGCAACTAGGAGTAATTTAATGTTCTTAAGGTTTCTTTTTACATAAAAACTCTCTGTCGAGATACACTTAGGTTGATGTGCTCATGGTGGATCTTGTTGTTAAGTAGTTGTTGTTTTTTTTAATTCGCGTTTTCTGTGGTATTTTTGCTTACTATTTCTTTATTGAAATATTTTGAAGCCACGCAGTACTAATAGAACAAAAAGATTTGGTTGTGGGTTTTAATTTTCGCGTTTTCTGTAATATGTTTGCTTGCTATTTCTTTATCGAAATATTTTGAAGCTACAGATACTAATCCAAAAAAAAGTTGGGTGCCAGTGAAATAAAAGATGTTTAGTCTTTTCTGTTGAGTTTATAACTGAATCATTTTATTGAATAATTTCAACTGCTATTTAAGCTTGCAAAGCAAGTAATTGATTTGCTTGCATTTTTATTATTGAACAATATAACTTAATGCTATTCTAGCTTGCAATGCAAATAATGGAGGATTTGCTTGCATGGTTATACAAATTATTAACTTAATAATATTGTGCTGACTAATATAATAAAAGGAAGTGGGCAGGAAATAAAGTGTAAGGTACAGGGTATAGGAATGTGAGTGTGGGAATGGGAAAATAGGTACATATATGAATACCTAATGTAATTGTTATTAACTTATACTTGTCATGAATAAGTGCTTCTCATCTAGCCGTTCGGACTCGGCCAAAAATTGTAAGTCCCCTCCATTCCTGCTAATAACACGCACACAGGAATGGTTGAGAGTTGTAAGTCACTAGGCCTTGGTTCTCCACGAGCTATTGGGCCACCAAATTTATTTTATAGTAGGAATAATCAGGTTTCAATGTAAGGTAATGCATTGAATAATAGGTTTTAAGTTAATATTTTATTAAGGTACGATTAAGTAGTAGAAGGTATTAAAGGATATAGTAGGTAACACGCAAACTCGGATAACTGAATAAGGAGCGACGAAAAAAAAAAAAATGAAAGACTATAAAGATAAATGGAATTTTTAATAGGGGAAAATAAAGAGAAGGACAGAGTAGAACGAAATTATAGTAGTGGTAGGTGAAGAAAACTTTTTCCAGTCGAAGGAAATGATAAGGAGAAATAATGAAAACTGGGACAAGAGGCCAATGACCGCCAGAAGTGCATTTTGCACTTTCTTTGATTTCAAATCACAAGAAGATTGCAAGTTGAAGTGGAAGCAGTTAAGTTCTCTGTGACAGTGGTACATAAAAGTTTTTCTGAAGAAATTTTCATATATTAATATATATATTTAAATCATACTCGTGATTTTTTTTATATTTTCCGTTGTTATTTAAATAAATCCAAAAGTGATTTTAAAGGTGAAGTTTTGAATACAAGTTAAAAAAAAAACATGTTGAATAGTAATAAAAAAATTAAATTTTAGAATTTTTACCGAAATTATTCGAAAGCAACGAGGTGCAAAGTGCTTTTACTAGGTACAGAACATTTTTCGTCATAAAGCAGAGGTATGTTAAAAGTGAAAGTGGTTATCCTTGAGATATGTATGGCTAATTTGAATTATGTTGCTTAGGTTTAGGGTTGGAATAAATCGTCGTTTTAACAGGCCTGAGACTATATATGTATAAATACATGTATTTACATACATATATATATACATGGAAATACATCATATAGATAGACGCAACACAGGAACATATCACTTGAGTCCCGAAAGACCGACCTAAACCTCTGCAGGATTTGGGAATAGCCAAAAGGCACCACAGTTACTTACCGTCTTAAAGATCGAAGGCATCTCAAGGGCAAAAGCCCATCACATGACATCATAGTCTCTTGTTGGCGATTTTTAAACAGTAATTCAGTTTTTTTGATTGAATTTCATTTTTTTGCTTTTAAATTTTTATCTTGCTTTTAAATTTTGAATTTTGCGATTTTCTTCCATTTCTTTTATTTTAAATTTTGATTTTTAAACTATTGCTATGTACAGTAAACAAGTAAGGGAGTTAAAAGAAAAAAGGTGAAGTTAAAAATAAAAAAAGATAACAAAAGTGAATCCTTTAACTTTGAACCTGAATTGGAACTTGCATTCATAGATATATGTATGTATAAAGTGATAAAGTGCGCGAAATCAAAGCTCGAGATTGAGAGCTAAATACCGTCATCCAAGTTCGTGCTGCCGACAGGACTTCGTGGGACGAGAAAAGCGTAAGTTTGTGATTTTCATAATGTTATCCATATATAATACTATATACACAAATATATACATGCAAAATAAATTTTAGAGCAAAGATAAGGGATTTTAGAACAGGGGGTGGAATAAAAATCCTCCTAGTGCGAAATAATAAAAAAAATTTCCATTTGTGAACATTAATGTGAAAATACTTTTTTTTTAACTCTTTTAATTTGTTTAAGTAGATTTCTTATGGTGTAATAAATGGCCAAAGGCCTAATTAGTTGAAACAAGATTGTTTTTTTTCGGTTTGGTTATGAGGGTTAAACCTTTTTATAAGATGGATTGCTAATTGAAGCTGCGATGTTGTGTGGGATTACGGCAAAGCCAACAATAGGAGAAGTGAGGCAAACAGGGGGACTTAAGAAGACAAGACGAACATTTTGACTAGGGATGTGACATTGTGGTTCTCCTCATCAGACACGGCCTAGAGGTGACGAAGGTCGTATCTGTGGATACAAGGGTGAGTAGGCCAATCTTCGACAATACCATCTGCCGAGGTCTTTCGTGACCTGGCGAACCACTGCCTGTGTGTCTTAGGTTAGATTAGTAGTTTATAGTTTTTCCCATAAATTATATCCCAGTTTGATATAAGTTTCCATTTCCTTTTACTTTTCTGTTATAAAATAAATTATAACTCACTTATATCTTGTTTTAGGATATAAATTCCTAGTTTTAGTTCTAGAGTAGCTTAGATTAGTTTCAATCATTCTGCAGGGTCACAACCTTTCCCTCAGGCGATGGCATAGGTACCTGAATTTGTGCTTTTCCTTTTTTTGCCCTATCCCTTTTTTACCCATAACCACATCCCATATCTTTTCCTATTCCTATACTTTTCCTGGCACGAGATGTTTGAATGGAGTCGGAGATGTATGGATAAAGGTAAGAAACCACCCCCAAACCTTCGAGCTAGAGCAAGCGTGCCGTGCCCCATCCAGCATCAAAGAACACCTCTGTGGTATACCGTGACTCACAACAAAACGTCTAAACAAAAGCGGGACATTTGGACTCCTCGAAATAGAAGTTGGAAAAGCTTACTACATTTATGATGCTGTTGTTAACAACCTAAGAGATCCGCAAACATTTTTTGGTGTAAAGCCACTCAAAATTTTAGGCTTAAGTAAAACTCGTTGCCTATCCTTTTAGCTTAGTTAAGTTTAGTTTACTTAAGCTGCAGCAAACAGTTTGGTCGAACAATAGGAGCCATGAGGACATTTTTTAAAATTAGCTTTGGTTGTTTCTTGCCAAACACCAAAAACATCACCCATTGTTTTATTTACTAGCTTATTTCATGTCCATGCACCACCAAATGAAGGCCAAGGTCAACCAACGCAGTTTATACATCAACATCGGCCGCTCCCAAATAGCGTTGGTTGCGACCGAACTTTACGAAGATTACACCTCAACAACAATACATAAGCACACAACTAAGCCAATACCAAGGCCATTCAATGCACCTTACCTTCACTAACTTTGCACAATCGACATCGGTTGTTCCTGAATTTCGGTACGTGCGACCGAAAAATACAAACCTTAGAAGTCAACATCACCGGTCGGTCCCAAGCTCCCAAGTAACTGTTGTTGCGACCGAAAACTACAAAGCACTTTGCATCATCATCATCGGCTATTGATTTCGACAGAGAGCGAGCGGCCTAAGCTACTGCCTTTTTACATCATCACTCCCGCTATCGGACCGATAATAAGCTCATATACTGATGCCCTTGCACCATATAACATTTACAGCTACCATCAGCGGTATTTTTAGAAGAAGAAACTAAGTACTTTATAAGGCATACATCTGTACCAGTCTATTTTTATTGTCATAGTGATAACTTCTATAACTTTAATAAAGTTGAATTTTTATAGTTAACTATTGGCACCTTGTTTTTTATTATTGATCTTTCGCTCCTCGTTTGACTTTTCGCAGTTCGCTAAGTTTGCTGAATATACGGCCAAAAAGCTAGCCGCATCAACTATAAAATAGTTTTTCTTTGATCTTATCAAATATACCTATGTATAGTTAAATAAAACAATTTTAGTTTTATTTTTTAAAAAAGTTTTCGGAACTTTATTGAACTTACGTTCACCGGAATCAACTTAAAAGTGGCTTAAAAATATGAAAAGAAATGGCAAAGTGCCCAAATACTTGTCAATACAAGATGTAAACATTCATGCATAAGAATTAGATCATCAGATGTGATCTCATCACGGATGTTTATGTCTAGTATTGGATTGAACTAAAATTATTTTAAGCAATAAAAATATGTAATAATATCTTCTTTGATTTTTAGCGTATGTCGCAAAAAGTAATTATAATATTTGACTGAAAGTCACGAAAAAGCAATAAAAGATTAATACAGAATATGAAATATGATATGTGCTTAACTCCTCCCTCCTTAAAATGTTTGTCCTCAAAAATTTAATTAAGAGTTACAAATAAATGATCATTACATTTTGGTTCAGACAATTCTTTTAATTGAATATTTTCAATTTTAGGTATTTCATTAACTATTTTTAGGTTTTTACTTTTACATTTTTGAAAAAAGATAATTATTCCAATTATAACAATTAAAATAAACAATATAGAGTTACTTGTGAGGGAGCGATTTGAAATAGTTTTTATCTTTTGCATTTGTTCGATATTTTCTAAATTTAATTGGTCAATATTTACTTTTATATTAGATTCAGTTATTTTACCTTGAAATATAACTGGTAATGGCACTTGATTGTTTACAATTTCTTTGGATTTATATTTTTGATCGGCAAGATCTACGGTGCAATTTTGTATTTGAATTATATAACTGCCATTTAAATATTTAGTTTGGTTTTCACATTCAATATTTATTTTGTCTTTAAAATAATCGATTACAATTATATTATCTGTTAATTGTTTAACAGTTGTTCCTGTATTATATGTATATAAAAGTACAATTTGCGTTTTTAGACTTTAGGAGTCCTGATAAACATGTGTTTTCTGATATTTTTCTAATTTGCTCTGGTTTACACAAGGCAATTTCATTAATTACTTTACTTTTCTCCTTTATTCCAAATATTTCATCTGTATTTGAAAAAATTTCTTTAAATGGTATAACTATTTGTTTATTATCGTTAGTGACAGGTATGATTCTTATATGATTATATGATTTGGGAGTTGCTGAGGGGCTGAGGGTAGGGAAATAATATAAAGGATTAAATCGTTTTTAATGGCTATAGAAGGGGTTGCTAAATTTAATGCTTGTGCATCGTTTTTATATGGGAGATTTTCAATCTTCTCTATTATTTGAATCAGCTCTTTCCTGTTTAATAATTTTGAATTTATAATACCTTGTTTCGCCCAATGTATTGCATTAGATATGTCCTCTAGTTCTTCCTTTAACATATATAATTTATTGAAAATAGCTTGCGCAAAATTTTCTCTGGGATTAGCATTGAATTGTTTTAACATAAAATTATAATCTTGAATTATTTGGTTTGTTTTGGTCATTATGTCTCTATTGATAATCATCTGGTGGTTATTATTTTTAATCAGTGAATTCTGTTCATTTATTATTTGGTCTAAGTCATATGCATCTGGTGATCCTGCGATCCATTTCCATGCAGATCCAATCCAATTTATTGACCGTTTTTCTCGATGAAATTTTAATTCTTATATTACTTTGTCTATTTTTTCTTGTAAATGTTGTATCTGTAATTTTATAGGTGATGAATCATTAACTTTTGACTGAATGACGGGCTTCATTGATGAGTGAATTTCAGCATATGTTGTTAAGTTTACAACATGTACAATTTTAAAGCTTCCTTCTATTATTTTTCCAAGTCCCATTTTTACTGTCATTATTGGTGAGTTCGAATACTCGAATATTTTAACGTCTGCGTAGGCAACGCATAAAGTGGTTAATCTGAAAAGAAAATAAAGATTAATCGTTCTTGATATTAGCTTTATGTATTTTTCTTCCAGTCATTGTTGTAATAGTGACTCTATGGTCATCTTTAACTATTTCTTTAATATATTTTTGTTTCAATTTCCTTTTCTTCCTGGAGCTTTGACATATATTATATCTCCTGGTTTGTATTTCTTTGGTCTTTCTCTATTTTTATTTTCGTATTCTAATCTTTGATGTTGTATTCTTTCTATTAAATCTTTAGTTTTTATATTTGTTTGCTCTCTGGCCAATTGTAATTCTTCAAATGATCTTGATGGTATTCTTCCAAAAAATATGTTAGCTGGGGTGTCCTTTACTGTTGAGTGAATCGTGTTATTATATCTGTCTGTTGCTATTATTACCAATTCCTTAATTGGAGCAGAATTATATTCCCTTTGAATGCATCGGATTATCTCTTGAATTGTAGAATGCACTCTTTCCACTTGTCCATTTACTTCGCTTCTGCTTGAAGGTGTGAGATATATACTAATTCCTAAATTTGAAAGAAAATCTGTAATTATTGGACTAGTTAGCGCTTTGTCTCTGTCCATTACTAAAAATTTTGGTGTTGTATAATAATATACTAATTCAACTATTTTGTCTTTTAGATAAATAGCGGATTTGTTCTCTATAGGGAATATCTTTGTAAATTTCGAAAATTTATCTATTGATGTGAGAAAAAGTTGTCCATCTAATTCCATTATGTCTATGTGGACTATTTCTGTTGGGTAATTTGGAATAGGGGTTTTTTGTAATTCCTTTTGTGTTGGATGTCTGTCATATTTATTTTCTTTACATATTTTGCAATTTTTTAGAACTTCTGTTATTTTAGAATTCATTTGTGGGAAATAGTAATCTTGTAGTATTTTCTCTTTATTTTCTTTTATACATCTGTGTGCTTTTCTATGTTCTTGATGAATCAATTCTAGGATTTGTTCTTCATCAATAAGATCTGTTACGATTTTTGGAGTAAATCGTATTCTAAGATTTTTTCCAAAGTCATGCTTATAGACTTCTTGAATTAGTTGCATAATACTTTCTGGTGCTTTTAATCCATTTATTACGTCAGGTCGCATTTCATTTTTCAAAATATCTTTTACTATTTGTGCGTTGTAATAATTTCTTACAATTGTTTTTCTGTGGTATCCAGGATGCGGTAGTTCATAAATTCTATCTTCTTCTTCTCCTTCCATTAAGATGACTTGATTTTTGAAAACATTTATTAGAGTTTCTGTGCATGCTATCAAATCTGTATTATCTTCGTCAGCGCTATGTTGTGTCATGGATGTTGTTGTTGCTGGATTGCATTGACTGATGTTCATTCTTGATAGTGCATCTGCTACATAATTTGTTCGTCCGGGTTTACATATTAATTCGTAATTATATTCTTCAAGTCTTGCTTTCCATCTTATAAGTTTTGAATTGTAATTCTTGTTGCTCAAGGAGTATGTGAGAGGTCAGTTACTATTTTAATTTTCTTTGCACCGTAAAGGTAATTTCTGAGATTATTTAATGCCCATATAATGGCAAGCATCTCTTTCTCGTTCGTAGCATAACCTTGTTCGGTTTTACTTAGAGATCTGGAGATAAATATTATAGGTTTATCTTTACCTATGTCACCTTGTGACAAGACTGAGCCTAGAGCGTAGTTTGTAGCGTCTATCGTTAAGATAAATGGTTTATGAAAGTCGGGGAACATTAGAACTTCAGATGAGGTAAGGAGTTTCTTTAAATCGTTAAAAGCTTTAAGTTCTTGTTCTCCAAATTTAATTTTTACTTTGCGGGATTGATTTGCCCTGATTTGAGCGTTTTCGCCTCTTGTAAGGTTAGTAAGTGGTTTTGCAATGAATCTTCTGTAATCTTCTGTAATAGGATGTAAGTCCTATGAATCCTTTTAGTTCCTTAAGATTTTCTGGAGATTTTAGTTTTTCTATAGCCTCAATTTTTGTGGGTCGTGTTTTATTCCATCTTTTGTAATTATATAGCCTAAAAATTTAGTTTCTTCTTTTAAGAAGCTGGTTATTTCTATATTGACTTTTAAGAAAGATTCTTTTAATCTTTTGAATATTGTCCTTATATTTTGAAGATGTTCTTCTAAAGTTTCACCAAGTACAATGATGTCGTCGATATATACAAAGCATATATTGCCAATGTATTCTCTCAGAACATCGTCAAGAATTCTTTGAAAAATTGCTGGTGCATTTTTCAGACCAAATGGTAATCTTAAAAACTCGTATTTACCATTCATAGTTGAAAAAGCCGTTTTGGGAGTGTCACTTTCTTTCATTTTTATTTGATGAAAGCCTGAAGTCAGGTCTATGGTTGTGAAAAACTTAGATTTTCCCAAACTCGCTAGCGTATTCGATATATCCGGGATAGGATATGAATCTGATATAGTTAAAGCGTTAAGCTTCCTATAGTCGATAACCATTCTGTATTTTCGGTTTCCAGAAGAATCAGATTTCTTCGGAACAACCCACATTGGTGAATTATAAGGGCTTCTAGATGGACGAATGATTCCATCATTTAAAAGTTTTTTAACTTGTTTTTCGACTTCTACTCTCTTGTTTACTGGATAAGGGTAGGTTTTTGTATAAACCGGTTCATTGTTAACTTGTTTGATTTCAGCTTTGACTTTTGTATCTATTATTTCTTTATTATTTACTGGACCGAATATTTCTTTATATTCCTTAACTATTGATTTTAATTTTTCTTTAATATGATTAGGTAAATGATTGTCTTTAATTTCTAAATTATTAACTTGTACAGATATTTTTTGTTGGAGTGGAATTTTAATGTTTGGTTTGATTTTTAGAATGTTAGTTTTTCTATCTATAACTGCTTCCAATTCTTTTAAAGTATCATCACCGATTATTCCATCGAATGATTATAATCCTGGTAAAATAAAAAAATTTATGGGTGTATTGTTTCCAATACATGCAAAAAATTTAACAGTTATCTTTTTATTTATTACAATTTCTCCTCCTGCTGATTGTATTTTAAAAGGTTTGATTGCTGGGATGGCATTAGGTGCAAGATTATTTTTTATAAAATTTTTATTGGCTCCTGTATCTATTAGAAATTTTAGAACGTTACCATCTTTGGTTATATAGTCTATGTATGGTATGCTAGAGAGGCTTCTGTCGTAAAATTTACTTCAGTGTCATCCTCGTCATCCATATCATAATTATTATCTTGGTCATTGCATTGTTCATAGCAATCCTCATCGTACTCATTATTGTATTTGTCTAAGTATTGTTCTTCTTGTTCTTGAGTTTTTGTTTCTGTATTAAAAACTCTTTGTCGCTTCATAGGGATATTGCTAGATTCGTTCGGATGCAAAATTTGTTCGTTATTTTGTGATGGTTGATTCATATAATTCAGGTTGCGTGTCTGGACTGAAATATCCATGGGAACTGGGGGTTTTTGTTGTGTTTGGCGGTGGAGTATTGTCGGGTTGATATCTTGGAAGATATCTAGGTTGGTAATTTTGGTTGTTATTATATGCTCTTTGGTTTGTCTGATGCTGAAGGTTATAAGCCAAATTCCTTTGTGGGAGTTGTAACGGCTTATGGTTGAAATTATCTGGTCTTCTGTATTGTTGTTTTTGTGAGAATATTTGGTTAATGAGTGTGGAAATTATATTTGAAATATGTTTCCTGTGAATGGAGATACTCCTATAATTTAAATTTTGTATTTCAAGGCATGTCGCATATGCCTCAGGAAGAGTTTGGGGTTTTTGAATGATTAAAACTCTTGAGAGTTCGCCGTTTAGGCCACGGATGAAAACATCCAGTGCTCTATTTCTATAACTTTCTATTAAGGCTGTTATAGTTTCATGGGAATAATCTTCTGATTTAAGCTTGTTTATAATGAGTGAAAACTGATGGTTCACACTAGCATAGAATTCGTCTAATGAAGAATTTCTTTGTGTCATAGAAGATAATTGATGTTCAAGGGTACGAATATCCCTTTTATCGGCATAGTGTAGTGAAAGGCATTTTTTAATTATAGACCAATCCTCGGTGAAAATGTTGTATGAGATTAGAGCTGTGTCCGCGTGACCTCTAATCTTTTGCCTGATACTTTGTAAGATCGCTCTGTATAAAGGTTTAGTCTTTACACATTCATAATCACTTAGTATGGTTTCAACAGTATGAATCCATGAAATATATTGTACAGGATTTCCGTCGAAAACCTGGAGTTTTTTAACGCAATCTGGGAGTTTAGAAACTTCCTTCAGATCTTGTTCTGTTAAAGGCTCTGGTGCGTTTTGGGCAATAGGCAATGGAGCGTGAAGCTGTGCCTCGAGAAATAAAATTTTTAATTCAAGTTTTTTCATGTGATCAGTATACGCGTTTACAGCACCTGTTAGCTGTTGAATTTGGTGTGTCAATTCTGGTTGAGACATTTTTAGGTTTTGTGTGGTTATTGGGAATTGAGACAAAAATAGGTATAAAAATGTATGAAATATGGGAAAGGTAAAGTATGTATATATGTTTTACATTTCAGTATGTTTGTTTAATGATTTAATATTTATATATATAAAACAAAAATATATAAAAATGTATATAAATTTTTATGAAACAATTTCCTTGTTGTTTTGTTGATGATTGTTGTTATGTTGATGCTTGGTGTAATGCTGGTGGTTGTTGCTTCAAAAAGTTTAATAATTGTTCTTGAGTCTATTTCTCTTCTTTGTTTAAATGTTATTGTTAGCAATATCTTCCTGAATTTTTGCAAACACTTCCTTTATTTTTTTAACTTTGACCAGAAGGGCTTTTTATCGCAAGGGCTATTAACAGCACTTTTAAAATTTTGTTCTTTTTTATTATCACTATTATTATCCATATCCATATTTTTTGCCTTAATAATAGTAAAATAATTAAAAACTTCTGCTTTAATATTTCAATTTTTCACTTAATTTTAAATTTTTCGTTTAGTTTCGCTGAATTTCTTTTTATCAAAAATAAAGTCGTGTATGTTCGTGTAATTTTCGATTTAATTTCGTTATATTTTCATTAAAAAATAAATTCGTTTCGTTTAATTTTTCGATTTTTGTTGATTTTTAATTTTGAAATTTTCTCGTTTCGTTTAATTTTTCGTTTTCGTTGATTTTTAATTTTTAAATTTTCAATTTTCTCGTTTCGTTTAATTTTTCGTTTTCGTTGATTTTTAATTTTTAAATTTTCAATTTTCTCGTTTCGTTTAATTTTTTGTTTTCGTTGATTTTTAATTTTGAAATTTTCAATTTTCTCGTTTCGTTTAATTTTTTGTTTTCGTTGATTTTTAATTTTAGTATTTCACTTTTGTTAACTTCTTATTTCTTTGATTTTTTGTATTTATTTTTCACTTTTTTAATTTCACTTTCATTTTTTTCTTGGTTTACTTACATCACTAAAATTTGGTTCCTCATTATCGATGAAGACAATTTAGCGGGACGACGCAAGGAAAAGAGTCCTGATTTGAAGCTTTCGCTTAATTAACAGTACTCGGAGATTTAAACCGATTGAATTTTTTTGTACTGTCACGACACTTGGAGATTTAAACCAATGGATTATTTTTGTATGCCGTTTTGTTCTTCGAAAAGGCCGAGTTGGTCCTTTTTGCACGGACGCTATATCAAATCGCGTACAGCTACTAATGGCTCGGATTCACTTTTACTTAGAACTGGTATAGACTAAGGGTTAATTACTTCCTTACTCTAACCACGTTGGGCGCCAGTTAAATAAAACAATTTTAGTTTTATTTTTTAAGAAAGTTTTCGGAACTTTATTGAACTTACGTTCACCGGAATCAACTTAAGACTGCCTTAAAAATATGAGAAGAAATGGCAAAGTGCCCAAATACTTGTCAATACAAGATGTAAACATTCATGCATAAGAATTAGATCATCAGATGTGATCTCATCACGGATGTTTATGTCTAGTATTGGATTGAACTTAAATTATTTTAAGCAATAAAAATATGTAATAATATCTTCTTTGATTTTTAGCGTATGTCGCAAAAAGTAATTATAATATTTGACTGAAAGTCACGAAAAAGCAATAAAAGATTAATACAGAATATAAAATATGATATGTGCTTAACTGTATATATAAGAAATAAATGTACGTTATTAAATACACTTTAAAAAAAAAGAATTTCAAGAGTAGAGCTCTTGATTCTTTGGTCTTTATTGTTGAAGCGTTACTTAAGATCTGATCTGTGCTATCGCAGATAGCCAGATTCATTTATTCGGTATTTGACTTTGTCAGCATTTTATCTCTTTGTTCTTTATGAACTGATCTGTGCTATCGCAGATAGCCAGAGTTTCATGATTTATTTTTGTTAGAGATTAAAAAATGCCTTTACCTTCTTGTGTGGTCATAACCTATATATATTATTTATTAAATTAAAAAATTATATTGTCTTTGCCAGCTGGCTTAAAAGTGTGATGCACAAGTCAAGATTTAAATTTTAATAATAAAAAACGTCCCTTTTTAACAACTTTTTAATGGTAGATGAATTTATTTTATATTGTCTTTGCCAACTGGCTTTAAAATATAATGCACAAATCAAGATTTAAATTTTAATAATAAAAAACGTCCATTTTTAAATACTTTTTAATAGTAGGTGAATTTATTTCGATGAATATAATGATTCGTGTGGACTAAAATTAAACTTAAAAAAAGTAGTTTTCTTATTTAAGCTTGGAAATTAAAATCTACCACTAAAAAGCAGGATCTACCACTTTTTTTAGCCTCATCTACCAGCCTCCTCTGCAGTTTGTACAGGTGGCGGAGCTACTGAAAGGTTACTTGGTCAGCAAAGGTACTTGGTTGACACGACGAAGGGAGAGACGTCGACAGCTTGACGACGAACTGTACCACCACGACTGATGTGGGTCGAGTCTTACGTCGATCGGAGTTGATGATGGCACTCACAAATGTCTGAAGTGGGTTCCCACGAGTCAGCAAATGGATGATCTCAAACGAGTCCTGCAGGAAAATGTCGCTTACGGTCACATCATCGCAACTCCATCTACCAAAGAGCTTCATATCGGGAAGTTTGGGCGGTTGTGGCAGTGAGGTTGTATCCAGAACTGCTAGTGGTTCTGCCTCAACGGGGAGCTCTCCTTCAAAATTTTAAACACTCAACGTCAGCCATTATTTTTAATTTGTGAAAAATCAACCGATGCAAACAGCAATGGCGCTCGTCGAGAAAATTTTATTTAGTTTATAATTTTTCAATTAGTAACTATAAATGAAAATCTTCTAATTCTCGTACAAATCTAATTTTTTATTAGTAAACCCTTTCGAGAATAATTATTTTGATCTTCAAGACTAATAGCAAAACTAAATATATTATTTATACATGTTATTGCTCCGAAGATGAGAATAAGTATTCTCAAAAACGTCTATTAATAAAAAATTAGATTTGTTTTGTACGAGAATAAGAAGATTTTATTTATAGTTACAAAAAAAATAATTAATTTGTCAAGTCAAAACCTTCCTTTGTTTTGACATTTCAGATTTGAAGAAGAAAACTGACAGTAATTGGGACAATAAGTTTGTTTGTTTTTGTTTTTATATTTCACACGTAACCAAACCAAGGCATGTTTGTTTGCGTAATTTCATATTGGTGGTAATATATGTCTACTTTTTTCATTTGAATTTAATTGCTTAGAACTATTTAACTATGATTAACCAACTACTGACATATATTTTCAAGCTTTCTTAGCTATTTCTGTGATCTACAAACAAATTTCAGAATTTGGTGAATCATACTTTTTCAGATATTGACAGTTTCTTATGAAAATACCCAAACAAAGGCAGGAAAGTGTTGCACTAGTACAAAATGATTTTAACTATTTTTCTATGATTCACCAAATTCTGAAATTTGTTTCTAGAACTCATAGTTATTCTTTGAAAATTTCAGAATTCACTTCAGAATTTTGGGACCCATAGTTAAATAGTTAAATATCATTGTTTACTAGTGCAACACTCTCCTGCGTGTGTTTGAGTATTTTCATAATTTAGTGCTAATACCTCAAAAAATATGATACACCTTATTCTGAGATTCGTTTTTTTAAATTTATGTATAGTCTAGTAGAATACTGGAGTTCACTTCAGAATTTGGTGAATCATAGTTAAATAGTTAAAAAACATTATTTACTAGTGCAATTCTCCTGCCTTTATTTGAGTACTTTCATAAAAAAGTGTCAACATCTCAAAAAGTATAATTCACCAAATACTGAAATTTGTTTCTAGATCTCATATTTAGTCTAGGAAAATTTAAGAACTCACTTAAGAATTTGATGAGCCATAGTTAAATTGTTAAAAATCATTATTGAATCGTGCAACACTCTCCTGCCTTTGTTTGGGTATTTTCATAAGAAACTGTCTTTATATCCCGTTCCAAAATTAGTTTTGTAGATAGTGTCATGAATCTAGGCTTCAAAATAAATCGAACCCTTTCTGCTAATGATCATGTTAACCTCTCAGTTGGTCGTATCTATGGTGGTCTCCGAAAATTAAACCTCTTCTCTAACCTAACTCCTATAGTTACTAAGCTGAGACTTGTTAAATCCCTGTTAATAGTTTACTGTAAACCAGACTCGCACTCACTGCATAAACTATCTGTTGCTTTTA
Organism: Dasysyrphus albostriatus; assembly: GCA_946251815.1. Taxonomy (NCBI): domain Eukaryota; kingdom Metazoa; phylum Arthropoda; class Insecta; order Diptera; family Syrphidae; genus Dasysyrphus; species Dasysyrphus albostriatus. The sequence continues at coordinate 67,027,726 of OX276338.1, forward strand.
ATGACATGGTTAGGTATGTTTATGGTTTGAGAAGGTTTGACCATGTTTCTCATTATCATCAACTTGTTCTTGGATGCTCGTTTATGCAATTTCTTGATTCAAGATGTTGCTTACTTCTATATAAGATAATTCAAAGAAAAGCACCGTCATATCTTTTTGATAAGCTCCGCTTCGCGCAGTCTACCCGAACCTTGAATCTCATTACGCACGCATCTAAATATTTAAATTCTTCGAGACTTTTTTTGTATATGCCATTAGACTTTGGAACTCCCTACCTGTGACTGTAAGACAAATAATAGGAACTAATCAATTCAAAAAAGCACTATTTCTTAATTTTGATTAGAATTTATAGTAAAAACAGTAATTTGAAAAAAAATAATAATAATAATATAGAATACATTTTTGATATTAATTATGTATGTTTATATAAATAAAAAATCTATTTACCTACTTCTAATTTATAAACTTTTTAGTAATAGTTTTCTCTCTATCCGATCTAAATTGTATTAGTTTTAAGTACTATAAAAGACTATGTCTTACTCGTACGCCATAATAAATAAATTGAAATTGAAATTGAACTGTCAATATCTTAAAAAGTATGATTCACCAAATTCTGGAATTTGTTTGTAGATCACAGAAATAGCAAAGAAAGCTTGAAAATATGTTTCAGTAGTTGGTTTATCATACAGGGTGGCGCACCAATTGTGCTACAATAAGAAATTCAAATAACTTTTTTTTTAATCGATGTATTTCATTTATTTTTTTTTATTGGTTAGAAAATTAAATTTTATTTTAAATAGTTAGTTGTTTTTTAAAGATTATAGACCGAAAATGACCTCCACGCTCTACCACGCATATGCGGCACCTGATCAAAAAATTATTCATTGCGGCCTGAAGAGTTGAAGTTAGGATCGCCTCAATTATTGTCGTTATGGACTGCTTTAATTCAGTTAAATTCCTGGGACTCGTTTTATACACCTCTTGCTTGACATAACCCCATAAAAAGAAGTCTGGTGCAGTCAGGTCAGGTGACCTTGGGGGCCAGCGAAGAGTGGAGTTCCTAGAAATTAATTTGTTTGCGAATTTTTTGTTTAGCTCCGCCATAACTGGTCTGGCTATATGTGCAGTTGCTCCATCTTGCTGAAACCAAACGCTGTTGAATGGTATACGTCTTCGGCGCAGTTCTGGGTAAAAAAACTCCTTCAACATCTTTAAATAACGGTCCCCATTGACAGTAACGGTTACACCGTTTTCTTCAAAGAAGTACGGAACATTGGCATCTCGATGGTACGGCCTTCGTGCGATGCTTCCAGATTCAGCAAACATGTTTACAAACCTCATAATGGTCCATCTACTAGGGGGATTACCGCCAAACTCCCGCCTAAATTCCCTTTGGACGGAAATGACGGACTGCAAAGCATGGTACCTTTGCACTATCTAAATTCTTTTCTCCGTATCCCAAGCATCCATTTTTATAAATCTAAATAGTAACCTACAAAATAAAAAAAAAATAAGCCGATTACTCACACAGAAAAAAAGTTATTACGTTTTATTTTTGTAGCACGATTCGTGCGCCCTGTAGTTAAATAGTCATTGACCTACTATATATTGACTACCAGGAGCCAACTTCACCTCGGTTCAACCAATTACTATACACCACTAGCTCTGCCGTCGATTAGAAGAGGATGTGGTGCAACTTTTGACACATGAATTTTGTGTTTATTTATTTTGTTTTGAAAAAAAAAAATCCACACAAAAAATTATAAAAGTGCAGATGCGATTGTGGACGCTGGAAATTGAACCTTTTTTTGTTGATAAGTTGCAGTTTGTGTGCTTGGAACTGGTTACAACTGTGAGTTCACTAAGAAAAATATGACAAAACTCGAAGGAGCATTCTTGGTGACATTCTTGAGCAAATTTGGTGGCAACATTCAACTGGTCAGCGCACTGTCCTTCAACCTATTCAATGTGCAACAATTCTCCCAGATTTAAGCTATGATCGGCTGAAGAATTAAAAAAAAAGCTCGGTTACTCAGTGAAGATAACGAGAAAAATGTTAAACACGTAAAAAAGACAACTAAGATGTTTTGGTATTGGGAGTAATTTCCTAACAACCTTCCTGAACTAATGCAAATCTCGTTCAAATGATACTGATTTCCATCCTATTTCACGATTCACGATTTGGTGGTAACGGTGAACAAACCCGAATGGCCAGCATTAGAACTACTTTTTAGATTGCTGGACACACTGTTGTTTAAGTATGTCTCGGACAAGAACATTGAACACCGTTTTCGATTGGTGTCGTTGGATTATTTGGTAATTGTTACAGCAAGATTGCGGTAGGATACAGTGAAGGATGTGCAAATTGTATTGCAATAAGGTTTAGCAAATCCTGTGCAGATGGTACCATATATTATTACTCTAAGTACAGATTCCAAGCAAGAGGTGAGGGGTATTCATACTTATTATCCTTATTTTTAAATAAACATTTTGAGCAGGCGGTCCATCGAGCAGATGCATTACTGAAAGAAATTGGTAAGACCTATTCGGGTTTTTTTCAATATGCAATTTGGCTTGCAGCTGTGTTTTAAGCTTCAAGAATCGCTTCAAGAGGATCGGGGCAAAAATGTTGTGATACTGGTAATTTTTACCTTACACAATCATGCTTTTCTTAGAATGTATTATTACTTTTTATTTTGTGTTTTGATTTTTCAGCAAAAAGTAACACGATATAGCTCTCAATGATTTCCTTTATACCCTGCTGCGCACAACGAAACCTCAACGACGTGCTCTAATGCAAATAGTAACCAAGCAATTCGATGATCAAAAGAAAACGCTGCGTCAAATGATCTACATCGCCGATAACTTGACCTACTTCCCATACGTCGTTCAAGATGGACCTCTTTATCTTATTCAATAAATCGGTCTTATGATTTCAATGGCTGGTACAAATCTTTTGGGGACATTCAAAAATCCTGCCGATAATGCAGACGGTATCCTCGTTGATGATGATGATAAGGAGGATCCGGATGTTTTGTTCAAACGATTACTGAATAACATTAGTGAAATTTAAAAATGCACTACTTCTGATACTCAAACAGCATGTGAAAGATATGTATGGTCTGATGGATGGAAAGAGTTCAAGGAATTCACCGTCAGAAACACAAAAAAGCTATGAAGAAGCTTGCACGAGTCGGCAATTGAAGAGAATCGGTAGTGAAGACAAGTGATGTCGAGATTAATGCAGAGGATAAGAGGGATTTAGTTGTAAAATATTTAGATGTACATATGCATGTGATGTAAAAACAGAAGAAACAATATTATTTCTGTTGATAATTTTAAAAAATTCTATTTTTCGTTTCAGTTTAAACAACTTATGCCTATGTTAGATAGAGATCATGCTGACTCTCTTGACGAGGAGCGTGGTAAATCAAAATTAAAGAACACGGCAGCATCGATTGGATTGAATTCAACCAGTGCTAATCAAAGTAGCTTAGATGATGTAGCTGGCGAGAGTTGTAGTGGAGCGAGAATGGGTAGTGCCTCAACACTGCGTATGAATAGTGTGAATCAGCCCAGCCCAACATAAGGTAGGTCGAATAAAAATAACATTTTGATTTGGTTGTTTCCTTGGCAATGATGTCAAAGCTCGTTATAAATGTGTATTTTGAATGTATAGTACAAGTACAAAAAACCATTAAAAAATAAAACGTGGTTTGTCGAAGCATCGTGAGTAGAGATTGCGATCCCGAGATGTTTTTTCAATCCCGGGATTTGAAATTTTTTTTCAAAGTTATTCAGAATTCGTCTAAATTTTTTTTTGATTTCTCAAATCTAGGGGAGAGCGTCTTACGCAGAGAGTTGATACTTCTTCTTGGGCCTCAGCTTGGTTAAAATAGGAAGTTTTATGTAAAATCTTTATTCAGAAGAAAACAAAATAATAGTCATGCAGAAATAAAAAATAAATTCTTGTAAGATAAATAGATTTGTCTACAAATTGCGTATCAAAAAGCCCTTACTATGTATATTTCACCGATGAGTCCAAGGGAAATTACTTTGACGAAACGCAAAAATTGTAAAGACTAAGGCTGTAAAAAATTGTTTGAATCAATAATTCAACTAGTACAATAACAATTTCTTCTTCTATTTTTTCTATAAAACCAAGAACATGTAAGTTTTTTCATTGCTTTTTGTTTTTGAAATACAAAAAAAAAACTTTGTTTCGCAATAAATTCCTTGTAACCAAAAATTAGTTTAAAATCCCGATAAAATGCAACAATAAAATTGGAATTTAACCCAAAGAAAAATTGAAAGAATGGTATTGAAAACAAAAAAAAAACAAACAAATTTCAAAATATTTTACGACGGCTAATTGGTTTGGAAATAAGATATTTCAAATAAAAAAAATTATTTTGTATTGAACCTTTTTAAAAGTAAATATCATATTCATTTTTCATTCATGCATTCGAAAATTGGTGCTTAACAGCTAAAAAAAAAGATGATCCTGCACGAATTAGTATTTATCAACAGCCCCAATCATAGAAAACTTTACAAAACAAACAACCACGTTCATATCAGTTGCTTGAATCTAACTTAGGTTAGTTTTGCTTGCAGGCGCATCATTTTTAAAATGTTTCCCAAGATTGTATTTCTGCGGTAGCCACATATTCCATAATGCCCGATCTATCTCTTAGCAATTTGTATAATAAAAAAACCATATACAACGTACCTAAGCAGTCAATATAGAAAAACCGATTTGGAACTACAAAATGTTGATCAGTTATTACTTCAAGAAAGTATAAATGCAAGCAAGAACAAAAATATTGTATCCAAATTTTTAAGCCAAAGATCCCGGGATTTTCGGGATCAAAAAATCTATCGGTATCCCGGTTACCCGGTATCCCGGGATTGCAATATCTAATCGTGAGTGAGTGTTTTCTTATTCACAAATAATACATAACTTTTCCAATCTATTCCTATTTTTGTTTCCAGCAACACCTACACCGCGAAGTACAAGAACTACAAAATGATCTTCTCGCAAACAACCAACACACAGCAAGCGGAAAAAATGAACAATTGTTTCATCAGACGACGGATAAGATGACTACAGTGATGCTGATTACGCGTAATAAATTATTAACATTTTAACTGCTTCTTCCAGCCAAATGAAAAAAAAATTTGAATATGATTTTAGTAATGAGGATGATGAGATGTTTATATTTGAAGGTTTGAGTCAAACTCCATTAAATAATTCTCCCATGGAAGATTTTATTACTTATAAAGGGTGATTTTTTAAGAGGTTTAGAACTTTAAAAAAAAAAAAAGCACAAAAAATTAAAAAAAATTAATGAAATATTTAATTGAATCGATAGTTTGAACCTTGCAATTTAATGTTTAAAGATAATTTCATGCAAATGTTGACCGCGGCTGCGTCTCAGGTAGCCCATCCGCTGAGTCTAATTTTGACATACTCTTTCACACATATCGGCCGGTATCTCACGAATGAACGCATGGATGTTCGCTTCCAATGCGTCAATCGAAGCGGGCTTGTCCCTATAGACATTAGCCTTGACATACCCCCACAAAAAATAATCTAATGGTGTCAAATCGCACGATCTAGGCGGCCAATTGACCGGCCCGAAACGTGAAATTAACTGTTCACCAAACTCGCCTCGCAATTGCGCCATTGTTTCGCGTGCTGTGTGGCATGTGGCACCGTCTTGTTGAAACCACATATCATGCAAGTCAAGAACTTCCATTTCGGGCAAAAAAAAGTTTGTTATCATCGCTCGGTAGCGTTCACCATTGACAGTAACGCTGCGATTCGCATCATCTTTGAAGAAATATGGCCCAATAATGCCGCCGGCCCATAAACCGCACCAAACAGTGGCTTTTTCGGGATGCATTGGTAGCTGTTGCAATGCTTCTGGCTGATCTTCACTCCAAATGCGGCAATTATGCTTATTTACGTACCCATTCAACCAAAAATGAGCCTCATCGCTGAACACAATTTTTCGATAAAAAAGCGGATCCTCGGCCAGCTTTCCAAGAGCCCATTCACCAAAAATTCGGCGTTGTGGTAGGTCGGCTGGCTTTAGTTCTTGCACCAGCTGTATCTTAAAAGGCTTTACGCCCAAATCCTTCCGCAAAATTTTCCACGTAGTGCTGTAACAAAGGCCTAACTGCTGGGAACGGCGCCGAATCGACATTTCGCGGTCTTCTGTCACACTAGCTGATACGGCCGCAATATTTTCTTCACTACGCACAGTACGTAAACGTGTTGGTGGTTTAATGTCCAACAAAGTAAATTTGGTGCGAAATTTGGTCACAATCTTCCGAATAGACTGCTCAGAAGGTCGAGAATGCCGACCATAAAATGGAAGCAGCGCGCGATGAACATTTCGAACCGAGCACGAATTTTGATAGTAAAATTCAATAATTTGCAACCGTTGTTCATTTGTAAGACGATCCATGGTTAAATTGCAAACCAAACTGAAGCTGTTTGACAGTGACACAAGGTACTAAACACACGTCAGCTGTCAAAACCAGTGTTGCCAAAACCAAACCAGCTAAAAAATCACCCGTTATAAGTGGATTCATTGAATTTAAACTACTAAAATGCTTGAACTGCAAAAAATGAAGCAGTTTTTACGTACATCAGAAAAATGTTTTACAAAATTAATCTCAATTGAAACAAATGACTTTTTAAGATATCCTCACAGAGATACAATTAAAATTTGCAAGGCAGTTAGTAGAACAATTTTCATTTTGGAAAAAGAAAATAAGTTATCGAATAAAAACTTATATAGTTTAATAGGTTTAGCTACCTTAAGAACTCTAGATTTTAGTTAAATTTATAAAGAACTTGACTGTCATGTACTTGATTGTGACATTTTTAATAATCATAAATATTGTTCAATACAAAAAATTATTGGACATTCAAAGTAAAACAAAAATACAATTTAAAATATCTTAACGAAGTGCACACGAAGTAAATTAAACACAACTGCTGTGGTTGGAAGGTGAAACTATAATGATTTATTTTACACATAAATTTATGTACAAACATATTATTCGATGAGCTACTGTGTGATATATTTTCTTTATATTCCCGTGAACGTGGGAATATGCAAACGAATTAAAATGACAAAGTTCGTATTTCGTCTGGTGAACCATTAAAATCAATCGTTCACACAGGAGCTCTCGTTACAAAGAAAAAGAACATAAATGTAAAAAGAGTTATTGACAATTATTATGCAAAATATGCAAATAAAATTATTTTTTGTTGTGTGCAAACATTGAAGTTTGTACATACACCCCTCCTTGGAGGTTCCTAACCTTCAATTTATAAGGTGGCTTCAAAGCGAGGAACTGTTCTTCTTGGTGTTGGAATTGGCCTTCTCTGCCGTAGACAGTAAAAGATAATCATTCCAATAGTAGTCATCAGCAGCAAGGAGCTCAAACCATAATGATGATAATCATGGATGTTCAATTGGGGTTCTTCAGGTGATGTCAAATCTTTCTTCAGGTCTTCTATTTCCTGCGTAAGATTTTTGAATTGGTCATAATCAATAGTGCTTACCTTCAATGGGGGGACAAGGTCTTTTGAAAAATTACGGGTTCCAATCCAGTTGTGGATTCTTACACTCGGAATGAACGACTTGGCTATAGTAGGTTTAAAGTTTGAGCGTCCGTTTATGATGGTGTTTCCTATTTTGAGAGTGCACATATCTTTGAACTCAATCACTCCATTGGCTGCTAAGGCTATGCTGCTCGTTACTCCATTGCAAATGAGAAGACCTGTTGAATTAGTAATCAATGAAAATAACCAACTATTAGTCTGCTTGAGTGCGAGCCACCGATTTTGAGGTGGTATTTCATTCAAGATGCAATCGGCCAATGCAATCTTCGTGATTCAGTAGAGCCATTTCACAAACTTGTAAATTGTGTTGATGGATATTAGTCGGGACAACCTGAGTACAGAGATGGTTTCTCGTGGCTATAGGCTTGCAGGATGAAAACTCATATTCCGTTAGTCCAAAAAATTTGTCTCTTGCTAATGTAACTGCTAGGTATGGTTTAGGTATATCCACTAGAAGACTCATATTGTTGTGACTGATAGGCAATGGGATTAGATTGAACACCTGGAATTCTTGATCTTGGGCTAGTGGTATCAGTATTTCAAAAACGATTGAATCCTTAAGTGTTCGTCCTTTGACTGTAATGATTTTGAACATGTCCAACACTGAAACATTTGGTAATCTCAAAGACGACGGGAGATTTCCTTGAACAAGCTGCAGCTGGTCGTTAAGTTGCTTTGGTGTGATGAGCTGAGGATTAATTTTTGCATGATTCAAATCCAGTATGACATCAAGTAGAATGTCTTGAGCGCTCTGAAAATTTATTAAAATCATAATTAAATACGAAGTTAGAGAAACAAAGTGTTGATTCGTGCCAATGCCATCTTGTTGTTTTTCAATTGCATTAAACGTTCTAGCCAGATATGTGTTCAATGTCTGGAACTGCTCTTTTACTTCTATTGTATTGCGTCTTAAAATATTTGTGGTCGAATCTGAAATAGAACTTTGTTTTTTAATTAGAGCAGATAAGTGAATTTGATGATTATTTGCTAGGTCAATCTGATTTTGAATGTGCTGAGCCTCTTCTTGATCGAGAACACCAAACAAACTATGTGCCACGCTACCAACGAAATCGAATGGAGATCTGCGATGCCGAATCGCTGTCCGGCTTGAGGTGTTAAAGCCAATAATGAGTTCGTTGTTTTGGTCAATGACGGCTACTCTTTGTCGAAAAATGTCGATAGTCTGATGACAATAATAAATTTTTTCCGATTTATCTGCCGCGCAAGCGCCTTCCAATTAATTTAAATAAGTTTTGATTTCGGTTAATTCTAACCAATAATTGGTAAGATTGTAATAAACATAAACGCTCCAAAAATTGTTCACTATCCGCAGAGTTCCAATGTCTTCAAAGTATATTCCGACTGCGTTATCAAGCTGGTTGATAATGACATGGTTGTCTGTGTACGCTGTGCTAACTGGCGCAATTAACAGTGCGATGAAAAGGGATACCAATAAAGATCCCGTTGTAACTCTGCCGCTTCTGAGTCTCCGTGATGTTGGAAATTTATTTGGTTCTCCATCATTTTTTAGAGGTGGCCTTTCTGTATGATCTGGTGAAAGATCTGTTTTGTCTGCTTCTTCTACCGGTAGGGGACACAAGTTATGGATAGCTCGCTGGAGAATTCCTCCCTGGGTCTTTATGTTAGCAACACGAACCAATCCATCATTTCCTTTGATCACTTCTACTACACGTCCCAACTTCCATTTTGTTGGTGGCATGTTAGATTCCTTCAGTAAAACAAGAGTATTTGGCTTTAAGTTTTGGGACTCAGTTTTCCACTTAGCTCGTTGTTGTAAGAGATGTAAGTACTCACCCGACCATCTCTTCCAGAATGATTGCTGAACATGCTGGATTTGTCGATATTTATTGAGAGAACTTACTTTTTTGTCTGTGACATCGGACTCAGCTATGGAAAGTAGTGGTGCTCCTATCAAAAAATGTCCGGGGGTAAGAGCTTCTAGATCATTTGGGTCCGATGAAATTGGCGTCAAAGGCCTCGAATTAAGTATTGCTTCTATCTGAATTGTGATTGTGATGAGCTCCTCGTATGTTAACGAAGCCTCGCCCAGGTGTCGAACCAACAATCCCTTAGCCGATTTTACAGCTGACTCCCAGAGTCCCCCAAAGTGCGGAGAACGTGGGGGAATAAATTGCCAATTAATTCCCGTCTGAATACATGATGAATGAATTGCTGATTCCATTGTCTTTGATTGCATGACTCCTTTAAGGTCCTTGAGTTTGTTGCTTGCACCGACGAAATTGGTCGCATTATCGCAGAAAATAGTGTGACACAGTCCACGTCTGCCTATAAACCTTTTAAGGCAATTGATGAACGACTCAGTTGAGAGGTCTCCAACAACTTCTATATGAATTGCCTTTGTGGAAAAGCATACGAAAATTGCTAGATACGATTTTGAAGGAGTCTTACCTCTGATTTTGTAATGTGATTTTATAGGGCCAGCAAAGTCAACCCCTCTATAGTAAAATGGGCGAGACGGTGTTACTCTTTCCATCGGTAGGTCGCCCATCAGCTGTGTTATGGATGTTGGTCTGGACTTCGCACATATGATACACTTTCTGATCACTGATCTTGCTTCTCTTCCAATGCTTAGTATCCAATATTGTTGTCGCGAAATTGCTATAAGAGCTCTCTGGGATATGTGTAAGTTTGTTCTATGTAAATGCTCCAAAAGCAACCTTGTGACAATGTTGTTCTTAGGCAATAGTATTTGATTTTTTGCATTATGTAGCTAAAAAAATTATATTGAGGAGCACAAAAAACTTGTAAGAAATGAATTAACAAAGTTTGTACATTTTATGGGTCAGATAAATTTGAAAAACGACATTTCCGATTTTTAATATTGACTGAAATGAATAATGAATCAAAATTTCTAGGTAAGTAACTACATATGCATCAAAAAAAGAAACGAATTTGCCATTGAACATAATTCTAGTTTCCGTTTATTTTATATTCAACAACTTTGATTAAAAAAATGTTTTTCCTCTAGTATAATTTTAAGTTATTAACAACTACGTATTACAATTTTCTTAAAAACTATGTATTATAATGCACATATATGAGATATACATTCAAACATACCTCGCAGATAAAGATGAAGAACAAGCACCGTTTTTGCAGCCAAGAAACTTCCTTCGTCGGTTTCTTTCAAATTACTTCCACATTGAGAGTCTTTCGCGCTGAATCAAACAAGAAGAAACAATAGGATTTAAGGCAGTCTATTTCCTAAAAAAGAAAAATGTTTATTTGAATAAAATAAGAGAAACAAAAAACATCAAAAACTCTCTAAACCATTAACTATAAGATGTTACATAATTTAACAAAAGTTTATGAATACCGTTTCGGATTTAATTTCAAAAAGATTCAACTGATAATTCGATTAATAGAACTGTTAACTGAAATCGGTAGAACCTCGTGGCATGATGGGCTGTCGTGCCCTGGGTTCGATTCACAGCCGCTGCCACCTAAAAACAGAAATGTTTTTTTCGCGAGGTACTGCCTCTTGCGAGGAACTGACAAATCCTCCAAGAGTATACTTGTCATGAATTAGTGCTTTCTCATCTAGCCGTTCGGACTCGGCAAAAAATTGTAGGTCCCCTTCATTCCTGCCAAAAATACGCACACAGGAATGGTTGAGAGTTGTAAGTCACTAGGCCTTCACGAGCTGTTGTGCCACCAAATTTATTTATTTAACTGAAATCGACTAACTATAAACTTTTTTGTTAATTTCTATGGATCTCTGGGGTGCCTAGAAAGATAATGATATGATCGTTAAAAATAAAGTTTATGATCGTATTAGAAAAATATTTTCACAACATTTAAAAATTTTTTAATGACTTTTTGAGGGAAACACTTCCTTGAGGGTAAATGGGTATTCTGCGTATTAGCCACGTACTTAATATAAGTCAATACATTTCTTCTTTTTCAAATAATCAGCGGCGTATGCTGCTGCACTTCTTGGGGGGTAGAGGTCAAAATTTTAGCAAGGTCAAAACTCGTTTCGCAAAATTTTTCTTTCGAAGTTCTGATTTTATAAATTCTGGTTACCTACATAATTTTGAAAATAATTAAGGGGTTGAAAAATTATTTTTGTTCAAATATATAAGTTATTTGAGAAAAAAAAAAAAGAATAAACAACATTTTATTGTTAATATGTAATTTTAAATAACCGAATTGAGAAAGGTTAAATTTAAAAAAACAGAATTTTTACAGAAAGAACTAAAAGAATCAGGCATATTTCCGTGAAAAAAAAACAAATGCTGAAAAGCTCAATTTTGAAACCAGAATTTTGATTCACTTTCGATTTTAATTTTGATATTGTGGTTCGTTGTAGAATATATCGCATGAGCTTTATAATAATTTTATAATTTTGAAATATTAAAGTTCTGGAGATGGTAATCTGAAAATTGTACATATTTCATTTCATTTTTACTTCTATCTCTCACATTTATCAAGGTTCGACGACAGTTTTTAGCGATAGTTTGAATTATTGCATATTTTTCTCTTATCTGATATTTCAAAATAGTATTGATTAAGAGATAATTTTCGATAAAAAATTTTGGAAATTTGAGTTAGCTTAGCCCTTATGTTCGAAAAAATTTATAGCTTTCACAATTTGTTTTTTTTTTTTTTGTTTTTTAATTGAAGAGCGAAACGTTAACAGAGCTGACCGTAGATCCAAAAAATTGAATGCAGACCAAAAACGCTTCTTTGAAAGTTCAAAAATGTGTAAATTTAAGATATAAATATTTCTCCATGGTTCTTAAGTGTGTACAAAATAAAAAATTTTGAAAAGAGAAAACATTTTTCTTTTTAAAACTTATTTCTTATTACATTACTAAATTTTTTTTAATTTTTTTAAAAAAAACTCATAAAATCTATATCAATTTTTTTTCTGATTGAGGCCAGATCCATACTATTGTGTCGATATCGATATACTCTCGCTACGATTAAATATTTTTACATTAAAGGTAATGTGAGGATTGAAATCGTATCAGGTATCGGTGATGTGAACATACCTCATACTCGATACGATAAAATATAATTACACAAACAACAATGTGTAAGTATATTTTATCGTATTGGGACTCTATCGATATTAGACTTATAATTTGAATCTGGCTTAGTTATGAAAAACAACATTTTTCTCGTGTTAGTCTTAACGTCAAAAATTATTCTGGGGGAGAGTACGATAACTTTGGCGCTCCTCTACGTTTTTTCTAGAGGGGTCCAAAACAAGCATTTTTAACTATAGGATAATATAATGTTTTTCATTTAAAAACAACGACAACATTTACAACAAAGTGCTATACTTTTTTGAAAGCCAATAATCTGTTCATTAATTTTTAATTTAAATTAGATAATTTGTGTCAATAGTTTTTGAAAAATTCGCATGCAATCTCAAAATTTTGATTGGACAAATGAAAAATCTGTTTCGACCAATTTTTTTTTCAAAATTGTGAAATGAAATGCTAAATTGGCTTTTTGTAGTTAGTGCTTATATTAATTTTGAATCAAACACAAGAAACCAAATGGTTTTATATCTTCTAGTATTTGAGAAAATTGAAAATGAATAAAACTACTTTTTAAGAGACACGTTTTCGGTGCCAAAATATTTTATATAGTTTTGACCAAAATTGGTGCATTGATTGATAATTTTACAAATCTGGAAACCAGTCAAAATTAATTCTAAGACAAGTCCAAAATCCCTTGGAAAATTCAGATTTCAATAATAAAAATTTACTATTTTTTTTTTGGATTAATGATAATGTGATGGAATACGATTAAAACTTGAAAATTAATAATGTTTTTTTGGCCCACTGAAGTTGACAAATATGAGCACGTAGAATATACCGATTCATTTAAAACTTATTCTTTTTTATTGAAGAAGATTTAGTTCATATTTTGAACAAAATTCACACAACCGAAATTACTTTCACCGATCAAAACAAAATTGAAAATTGTTTTGGCATTAGAGATCGCAGCCAAAAATATAGATCTGCCAAATTAGATTTAGATTAAAAAATTAGAATTAGATTTTAGATTAAAAAAAAAACTAATTTGTTACCCAATGAAAAGTAAAAATGGTCAAAATCATCCTTTTCAAAAATTAATTTACTCATTTCACCAGTAAAATCCCATGCTAGCTGAACTTCCTTGAAAATGCCACGAAATTGGTTACGGCAGTTTGTTATGACTCCGTGACTGCCCCCACCCCCCTTGTAAACGCCGTTGCAAATAATACCCTATTATAGACGTTTGTTGCATAAACAACTGCATAAGTGATTTTTGCATGTACTACGAGATGGTGGAAGTATAGTTATATCTAATTTTCACATTTTGTATATTATTATATTTTAATATTTTATATTAAAAAATGGCAAAGAAAGATTGATTACCTCCCATATATGAATGAGCAACTGCATCATCAATTAGAATGCCAGAATCTGCCACAACAATCGAATGCAAAACAATGTCCATGTATGAAAAATTTTAAATCGTTTGAGCGGTTTTCTTAAAAATTAATTTTTTATATATAAAATTGTAGTAACATTTAAAAAAAGTTTCGGTATGCCAATTTTGAGTATACATATATTAAAATATATTTTCAAATCTAGTTTCAAAAAAGTTCATCGTTTTTAAATGATTGAATTTTCAAAAAAAAATTTGAATGTTTTTGAAATTTATTTCTTTCAAAATTTTGATATGCAATATTATTTACTTTTTAAAAGAGCATTTGAATGGGAAAATCAAAAATTTTAAAAAAATCGTTATTTCGTCGGTTCAAAGGTACTCACTAACATTTTACCTTTTTGAACGAAATCAGACTGAAACATACTTTTTGAAGCTTAAAATTAAATTTCCGCAATTTTTAAATAAAGTTCTCGTGCATACATTTCAATGTCCTTATAGAAAATATGCTGAATCAAGCAGTGAATCATTCACAATAGTAGGAAATATGACAATACTTGCTCCTGTTCTTTAGCCCAGTTGCTGATACGAAACTTAAATTATTTAAGTAGAACATAAGCGCTTATGTGACAGTTTATGCAGAGGAAAAAGTAGAACATAAATACTTAACCTTCATATCAGCAAACGGGTGTTAGTCACTTAGACGCATAACATACATAAAGGTAGGTACTATATATTATTATAAAAATAATGTAGTTAGGCATGTACAAAAGCAGGACAAATTTGGTTCTTGGCTTTAAATTAATCAACTGCATACATATAACATCAGACGACCAAAATAAATTCTAAGGTAATCAGCCAAAACTGCTGCAGCCTGTGACACAAATCATAAGCCTATTCCAGAATGGACTTTATAATTCTATAATTATGAATAATTAAAAAAAATTGTTTCTCTTCTTACTCGTCGGTACTGTTAAAGATAAGTTATTGACCAATTTGGATAACAGTTGAAAAAGTGGATAAAATCAATGGATGTGGAAATTAAACAATTAAGTAAACACTTACTTTTCCTTTAAAAAAAGTAAGTGTTTACTTAATTATTTCGTTTTGACATCCATTGTGACTAGAACTACGAAGTTCCTGAAAACATTTCCTTAAGAACCCGTAACATAAACAAAGGAAGAAGACCTATACCCGCAAGAGGAGGATACTCAACCACCGACTAAAAAGGATTAATTTTAAGAAAAAAAATGTTATATTAAGATAAAAGAAAATATTTCAAATTTTAAAAAAATTAATATTAAGATAAAAAGAAAATATTTCAATTTATAAGAAAAAAATGTATAATAAGACTAAAAGAAAATACTTCAAACTATAAATTAAAAAAAAATAATAATTTAGCCTAAAAAATTTGTTACACCTAAGACCTAACTATTTCATTTAAAAGGGGAGGTGTTATGTACCAACTCATCAAATTCTTATAAACCTCACTCCCACACACTATAATCAAATTACTTTTGTCAATTCAACAGATTATTGTATCTTGCATACTTTTTGTCAATTCAACAGATTCTTTTTATGAACTGTTTATATCTTGAGTAATATGAATTCGCAAGACACCAACTTCTTTGGCGTCCCTACACATAGTTTGAAGATTAAAAGATTCAGATTGTATTAAGCTGTCTACTCGAGTGGTCACATATTGACTGTCTGAACATTTGTATTTTATTTGTATTGAGAACATTTTTATATTTTAAATAAGGTAACGAATAAATTAATCATAATAGCAACAATGGCAAGAAACTTATGTCCTTGCGCATTGTCAAGCAATCGTTTGAGATCATAGATTTGCTGACTGGTGAGAACCCACTTCAGACACTTGTGAGTGCCATCATCAATTCCGATCCACGTGAAGACTCGACCCGTATCGGTCGTGGTGGTACAGTTCGTCGTCAAGCTCTTGACAGCTCTCCCCTTCGTCGGGTCAACCAAGCTATTCGGTTGCTTTGCACTGGGGCACGTGACGCCGCTTTAAGGAACATTAAGACCATTGCTGAATGTTTCGCCGATGAGTTGATTAACTCTGCTAAAGGTTCATGTATATCCTACGCTATCAAGAAGAAGGATGAGAATTTTACATTCGTGTGTATTTTTTTTTACACTAAATAAAAAAAAATAAATAAAATAAATATAACTATTTATAATTTATTAAAATATTGCCACCTGTTATGACGTACGGTTCGCCGAATCTAACGTTCTACTTAAGTCGAACTTTCGACTTTTCAAAAATAAAACTGCGATTTTGTTCAAAATTGTCAAGAATCACAGTTCGACATCGAAGATATAGGCGAATGTTTGCCTAAGGTATTGAGTGACATTCAAGTTTTCCAAATTTTAGTCACTTACGGCGAACTTATTTCAGGCGAGTCGCAAACGGTAACATTAATAAAACCTTACTAAAACTAACTTACTAAACTAACTAATAAAAAATTAGATTTGTACGAGAATGAGAAGATTTTCATTTATAGTTACTAATTGAAAAACTATAAACTAAATAAAATTTTCTCGGCGAACGCCATTGCTGTTTGCATCGGTTGATTTCACAAATTAAAAATACTGATAATTAATATTTAAAATTTTGAAGGAGAGCTCCCCGTTGAGGCAGAACCACTAGCAGTTCTGAATACAACCTCACTGCCACAACCACCCGAACTTCCCGATATCAAGCTCTTTGGTAGATAGATTTGCGATGATGTGACCGTAAGCGACATTTCCCTGCAGGACTACATTGCAGTTAAGGAATAGTATGCTCGTTATTTCCGCAAGGCACAATGTCCAATCGTTGAACGTTTGACCTTTGTATATATAAATCATAGTACTATCATGGACGCACTAGAAGAGGGTGACATCTGCAGGCAGTATGGGGAACCCTGTAGCGGAGAGATGCAATTTTGGGTGGAGACTTGCGAATGCTTGAGAATTTGAGAATTGAGATTATGATTTGAACGGGAAAGACGTATTTAGAATTTACTAGGGTGAGACTGAATCAGGTAGAGAGCATTTTTGAATATACATACAAATATACATACAAATCTTTGAGTATAAGATGAAAATGAAGAAAATAGTCAATTTTGCATTGGTTTAGTTTTGTTTACATTTTTGTATTCTTTATGATGAGATAAGATGAAAGAATTCAAAATATTTTGGGTATTCTTTCTGTTTGTAGGGTTTTTTGTGGATAAAGGGGGAAGTGGTTTATATTTGGAGTTTTGCAAAGCATTTGGAAAACGTTGTTTTTTTTAATTTCTTATGTCTTCGTGCACTCAGCTGATGCCAATGCTTTTGAGCGGTGGCGCGGCGCGCGCAGCTCAATGGATAGAAGGGATGATTGGTTTTTATTTGGTAGGTATCCCATATTTTTTCTTATGGCTGTTTGTATGTGAGCGAGATATGAAAGGTATAGAGTATAGGTTTAGTACGTAGGTATGCACATATTGTTCATTATGAAAATCTATAGTTCGCAATGTGCATACGTACCTATGTATAGTTATTTAATTACTGTGTAGTTTAATACGTATTTTAATTTGCAATCTTAAGTAATTTGTTTGTTCATTCGATATAAATGAAGGTAGGTAGGTAGGGTACCTACATAGGTATATTAATGATGTAGCAAAATGCAAGAAATATAAAATAGGTAGGTATGTAGGTAAGTTGGAAGGTACATTTACGACTATAAGAGAGTGCTCAAGCAGCTTACTTTTACTTAAGTTGTTTTTATAAAATTCAACTTTCATTAAAATCAAAAAACACTTTTTTTAAAGAAAATATATTATTATGAACAAAATGCAGCCACATATTGCAAAAAAAAATAAATAAAAACTTAAATAATTTGAAAAATGATACAAAAAATGTCATTGATGGATAGTTTTAAAGGTACCAATTTTTTTCAGAATTTAAAGTTTTTAAGTACTTTCTAGTTTGGCATTCAGTATTTAATGCTCTTAGACCCGTTTGCTAAAATGAAACTTAAATATTTAAGTGCAACAAAAGCGATCATATGACAGTTTATGCAGAGAAATAGATGTTTAATTTTTGTATCAGTAAACGGCACTTAATAATTTTTTGTTGAATTCTTAAAACTATAATGGTTTTGTATTTTGTCTTTAGTAAAAATTAAAATTACGAAAAAATGATAAATAAATATTTCGAAATTTCAATAGAAGTGTTCTTATACCGTTGATTAATTTGTAATTTAATATTAAATGTTTACAAATAAATGCTCAAATTGGAATACCTACTTAATTTTATTTTAAATCTTACATACATTTTATATACATGTGTAGGTATACATATTTCACAGTCATATGTATACTAGGGTAGTCGTCATATGTTTTTTTAGTTTTATATAGCTATAACGCTATATAGCTCTAAATGAAGAAAAGAAAACACCCCATATTTTTATATTTTTTTATCCCCCATAGTAGGTATGCTTTATGTGATTCGCGTTGAATGTAGAAAGAAAAAATCCTGTAGGAGGGGGTATATCTCCTCCGCTTGGACAGTAAGCGCAATTTTATAAAAAAAAAAACAAAAATATTGAAAAACAACGGCAGCACTTACAGTTGATTTTTGAAAAGCCAGAAA
This sequence comes from Dasysyrphus albostriatus, assembly GCA_946251815.1. NCBI lineage: Eukaryota > Metazoa > Arthropoda > Insecta > Diptera > Syrphidae > Dasysyrphus > Dasysyrphus albostriatus. The sequence continues at coordinate 67,046,444 of OX276338.1, forward strand.
TGGCTTTGTTCAAACTTAATATTTTGAAAAAAATAATAATTTTCTCAAAAACCTGGAAACATAAAACCATAGGTTCTAACAATCGAATAAAAATTAGTAAGTTATTAAGAACAATTGAATTTTCTTATTACCTATCTCTGACAAATGGATTTATATAAAATTTTGTATACAAAAACTACAAAAAGTTCAAATAACAATATATTTACCAAAACTTAAAAAAAAAAATTAATGAAAAGCTTTTAAAAAATCCGCTATTTTTATACTACAGTAATTTAAAACAAATTCACTATAAATGTTTTAATTACCAATTAGAAAAGTAAATTATTCATACCCATTGCAAATGCTTTTCGCAGATAATTAAAAGTTCTAAATTATGTGTGACAATTGTAATAGGTAATTAAATAAAGTAAAACACACAGTAATGGGTAGTTTGTAATCGGAGAATTTTATATTACACAACGCTGGTTATAAAATAAAACCTGTGATGTGAAATGCATAGAAAATTAGGGTGTTCGAATATAGGAAACTCCAAAAACCCCATACGTATCATATGTATCTTCGAACACCAGGACCACCTTTTTTAAAACACCTGTTCGAAAACATTTTCATTTTCAAATCATCATCATTTTCAAAGAGGCAGTTGTCTATGTACAAACATAGGTATAGCAAACTCGATAAAAATTAGTTTCCAAGTTCCAAGTTACTTTTATCTTTTTATTGGAATTTTTGTTGCAATTATAAACTGATATACTAATATGATAAACCTACAAGACATTATTTGCAAGTTAATCAATCAATAGTTAAAAAAAAAAAAACAATTTTTCCCGAGACGTTCATTGAAGTTTTTTGTTATAATCTCTCTGTGCATTTCTGCACATTTTAGTCCAAAGTTCTGTCAAAATTCATTTCACACAAGTCTGGACAAAAAATCACAGAAATTTAAAGTAAAGGAACAAACATAATAATTTTTTTGGACACACACAGTGGCTGTGTGTGTAAGAAAAGTTATGAAATTTGAGAGGAAATGTGTCAAAATATGTTTGAAAAAAAAAATTCCATACACCCTAATAAAAATTAGTTTTTGGACTGAAATCTGAATTTACCAGAGGATTTTGAACTTTTTTATAATACAAATTCTATATACTACTGAAATAAATCAGCCAAGTAGAAGACTTAGCATTACTTCATAGCCGGACGAAATGCCAATTTGTAGGACTAAGGGTTTTGGCTTTGAAAAAAACTCTCGCATGAAAGTGTTAGTATAGGTATTAACTTTGTTGTATCAAATTTAAGCCAATTTCCTACATAAATGTAGGTAGGTATACATATCTCAATGCATTGGCACTCCCACTTACGTACAGACATTGAAGAAATAAAAACATTTGACGAAATTATTTCTGCTACTTTCTACTTTTTTTTAATTAATAAGTAGGTACCTCACTACCCTAGAATTTAGCAAAACAAACTTTAAACTAATAAAAGAAATATTTATGTACCTAGGTACCTATGCTAAAACCCACCCCCATATTCAACAAAAATATCTTAATAGGTAGGTATCTTTACCTAAGCCTAACTCTGAATTTTGCATAAGAATACCTAACCTACATATTTTATTTAAATACCTACTAAAAAACATATCTTCGAAACAACTAATAATACAAAAATGATTTATACCTAATTAAAATAGAAACTAGTCCACTACCAAAGTAAATACCTACCTATACATACCCTCGCAAAATACAAATTACAATCAAAATTATTAAAATATCCACTAAAAGTTATCGGTATCCTGACATCGAAATCATATAAACAAATTTATAGGTATCTAAATAACTATGAAAAGATTTCCTCGAAAATTTTAAATCAGCCTCAGAACAAAAACTACCCTCAATAATAATAATTATGAGAAAATATACATACCTATAGTCATACCTACGTTTCTCATTCACATCGTCTACAACAAAATCTGTGCAGAAAGGTTTTTCTGCTGGTTGTTACTACCTACGACACCGACAAGAAGACGACGCAAGCAGCTCACTCAGGTGTCTCTTTTATCCCCTTGTTAAATTTTTCTTTGCTACTCTGGCTACATACGAAATATATTTCAAAAATAAAAACAAACAATTAATGTTGAATTCAAAGAGGATACGAGAAACATTTTCTCATTTCCTTCACCTTTTTCTAGTTTGTGTTATTTCACAATCAGCTGGTTTGCTTAGCTCACTTACTCCTTTTATTTCTTACCAGAATGGAAATAATTAAACCTCTTGCTCTAACCACTTATCTTTGATTCTTTAATTGTTGTCTCCACACATGTCTCCACATGTCTCCACCACAATATTTGCGGTAGAATGTGGCGCCCCCGCTGGCAGTATGTAATCCTAAAAAAAATCTTCCATGATAGTACTATGATTTATATATACAAAGGTTTGACTAACTCCCTGACGATGAAGGGACGCAACAATGGCAAGGAACTTATGTCCGTGCGCATTGTCGCGCAATTGTTTGAGATCATCCATTTGCTGACTGGTGAGAACCCACTTCAGACATTTGTGAGTACCATCATCAACTCCGATCCACGTGAAGACTCGACCCATATCGGTTGTTGTTGTACAGTTCGTCGTCAAGCTGTCGACGTCTCCCCCTTTGTCGTGTCAACCAAGCTATTTGGTTGCTTTGCACTGGGACACGTGACCTTTCAGGAACAATAAGACCATTGCTGAATATTTGATTAACTCTGCTAAGGGTTGTAACAGGGCTTTAGGATGAGGACCTCGGTATAGGAATTGGAAAACTAAAAGGAATAAAAATAGGATCCGGAAAGGGGATTCGGGCCGGAAGCGGAAAAGAAACTTATTCACCCAATATAATTTAATTTTAATTTAATTTTGGTGGGGGCAAAAACCCCCATTTATTCGGCTTAATACAAGCTAATTCTTAATCTAACTTAAAAACTAAGAACTTAAGCTAACGTTAGTGAGGGGGAGGGCGTTTCAGAAGCCGTTTGGATAGGGCTATCCATTAACCGAAACGGAAGAAGTGGAATTTGGATAGGAAATGGAAGGGTCGGAATGTTATGTGACAGGGCAGTGGCATGCTGACGATGCACGGCTTAGCTCGTCGGATATAGGGGGGGATCTTGCTCCTTCACTTAACCTCACCTCACTACAAAAAAAAAAGCATGCCTAAATTTTCTTATTGCCTCATACGTATAGCTCCCACCCATAGAGTATCGGTTGGTATTAGTACCGATAGGCCTTCCCTCACCAAACCTGAAATCTGGGACCGAAAACAAAACAGATTCCTCTTGAGAGCTTACCCTCTTGCCGCTATGGACCACTCATGGACCGCTCGTCCTCCACACCCCCTGAAAATTCAAAAATCTAAAACATCATATCTTAAACTCTATATAAATCTAGAAAAACATCAGGCTTCGGCGTGGCTTCCACATTTTTATTAAAAAGATAAAACTTATTATCGTTACTATTAAGTGCAATTTAAAAAGAAAAAAACGAAGCATTGAAATTAGCCTTTTAACAAAACTTCAAAAAAGTTGAGAAAAAAAAATTACGATGATAAAAGAGAAAAAAATAGATAATAAAAAAATAATGCAGATTTAGCTGACACAACAAAAATCAATAAAGAAAGACCAAAAAAATCGTAATCGAATTTGTGATAGAAAAGAAGCAAAGTTTACTTCGCCGGTGGACCCTTATGTCACACTCGTGGCCCGCCTTTGGTTTCCGAAATTCACTCAACCCGTCGACAACAAAAATTTGGGTCGAGCCTAGCCTCGTCCGCCCCTTCACAACAAAGACCAACCGTCTTATACCCGGAACAGGCCTAAAGTCACTCTGTAGGGGGTTACACGCTTTCGTGTGTTCTCGTCGTGAATTTATACGGGGGAATCCAACTTCGGTCTGCCGACGTATTGGCACGACGATATCTTAACCCTATCCTCACCCTTCCAATCGCTCACAATCAAAATAAAATAATACAAAAATAAAAGGTAAAACTGATATTAGAATTATTCAAATATTTAAAAATGGCAACGCTCAAAAACACAAACTTCTTTTTTATATGCCGCGGTTTTGGTGAAGTTCGTGATTTCCTTCGACTTTGGTTGCTGTCCTGACTTTTCTGGTTCAAATGTATGTTCGAAAAATAAATCTTCGAACGTTTCGTTGTTTCGAATATTTTAGGTTGGTGTACTGGGTATCGTTATTTTAAATAAAAATGGAGGTTTCGTTGACTGGTTGGTGCCTTTAATTTCGTTCGTGTGTTTTTTGTTTTAGGGTACTTTTTTTAGGTTTTTTGTTTTTCACTGGTATAACAATAAATAAAAATAAAATATTTTTGTACTTATCTGCACAAAATGGTGTTTGTGGCTTACGAGTTCCTGATAAGGTGGTTCTCATGTGATAACCGCCAGTTGTTTTGGCTGCCGTTTTTTTTCCTATCGCCAACAAAATAAGAAAATGGCTGCACCGACTTTTGCCCTTGTCGATGACCGCCAGCCGTTCTCAACGAAACCTAAAATACTTAAAAACACTATCACTCACCTCTTTTTAGCTTTATATCTTTTTAATTTTTCTCTCGATGATTAACACCCTCAAAAAAATAATTCTCAAATTCGCACTAAAAATTCAAAAAAACTACTACGTCACTGTCTATTCGTATAATACAAAACAAAAATTACATTACCACCAAAATAGAACTAAATTATTTAGCACCGACTATGTCCACAGCGTTTGACTATCACTTAACCTGTGTTTTTCTTTTCTTTGTCGATGCCACCACACATCCTACAACAAGAAACCAGTATTCCTTTCTTTGGTGGGTATATGGGACCCGTTGGGATTAACATTATCGTTCTGGAGGAGCCCTCTCTCCTCTCGTCGAACCTTACACCTGAATTCACCAAAATGAATCCAGCGACCAGTTCGATATCTCGTATCTAAACCATTTTTAAAATTTGACCTCGGGTTTCATTTATGACGAAGCCAACCGGCTGTCAAATAAATTTGACGAATTCCGAATGCCGTAGTATGCTTGCGCATCCATTTTATGCGTCACAAAAAACTAAAAATAAAACATCAACAGAAGGAAACCACACCGAGGACAAACGCTGCGCCCACCACCAAACAGGAGCAGTGTGGATAAGACCACTCTGCACGAGGAAACTCCCTCACCTATGCCCACCCAGGCGTGGAGCCACACCGAGGATTGCTGCCATTGTGGGTTCTCAGACAGACCCAGAAAGGTAAGTGGTGCTCATCGGTCTTTGGTAGGCCCTAGGCAAGTTTTCAAATGGCCCTAGCTTCGTGCTGGGCGTCTACGCATACTGCCCAAGATCCTACATCAGCGCTATCCTATTCTCGGTGATAGGCACTTTTTGCCGTTATCCCTTGAAGGTGGCCAAAAACTTGTGAGTAGATGAAAACCCTAATCTATTACTATCGACTGCACAAGCTCTCGCGTGCGAGTGGATACATTGTGCGTATGAAAGCAGTTTGATGTGTTCCATTGATACTTGCTAGCAAGATACTCGCCAGTACTTCGACACACCCCAAGGAAAACTCCTTTTGTTGGCATAGTGCAAATTCACAAACGCATCGTTGGAGATTTGATGCACAATCACCTCCGCCCTCTATTCATTAAAGCATCTAACCCGCATCTCTTTTTGTGTAACGTGTTCATTATTGCAAAATTGCATCAAGTGATGCACAAATTTCAAACAAAAAGAAACAAAAAAAAATTCTTGATATGTTGTTGCTGATTTAATGTATCAGCATCAACATAAAAACAACAGTGATGTGGAAGCATTTGACGAATATGAATTTACGCTAAGGTCCTAGTAAATGCAAGGCTGCCGTTTTTTTTTTTTTTTTTTTTTTCAAATTCATTTTTATTTTCAATTTTCTTAAAACTATCTATAACTATATAACTAACTATATATTAAAGCTAGACAAAAATTCATAAAAACTAGCCTACTTATCAATATCTTAATACTTACTTACTGGCCCCAATCGGACGCTCTAAGTTAAACTAAATAACTTAATGCTAATGCCTTTCGGCCTAAGAACTATCTTAATACTAAATCCAGGTCGGTTTTATTTTTTACCGAGAAGAATTTACAAAAAACTCGGTATCAATACTTTTTTTTTTGGTTTTGTATAAAACTTACAAACTACATAAAACTAAATTAAAGCTAATTAAAACTAATTAAAACTACTTAAAGCTACTTAAAACTATTTACAACTAATTATAAACTAATTACAACCTACTTATAAGCTACTTACAAACTAGAACAGCCACAGCAAGCATTTCACGGTTTTATATTTTTTTTGTATTTTTGTGGATTTTATATATATATTTTATTTTTTTTTTTGTTGCCACCCTGACTATCCCTACTTAAAACTAACCACCTAAACCTATGCAAGTCGGCCATACAAAAGAAAATAGCAAGGTCAACTATTAAATATCTGAAGAAACTTCATCTTCGTTTTTCAACCACCAGAACTGGTTCTCCTACTTTACCCTATCTCTTCGGTCCCGTTCGGACACAGTCCTACTGAACCGAAGGTGCTCAGCTCCGTCTTGTGCGAGGACGTCCCGACTGTACAGGAGCCGCCGATCTACAGTTCTCCGGCAGACGTGGTAGATTAGCGGAATCGCCGCTCTATCCTGGATCAACCCTCGACTGTCTAGGTGGAGGAATGCATCGGGCGGAATAAAGCCGCTTAGACGCACACTCTCGTAGTATTCGTTGTTGGGGTAATAAGCCCCGAAAATTAAGCTGTTAGACGAGGACATCGCTCTTGCAATGTGACCCCGAATAAGCTTCAGCAAGAAATTATCTATTCTGTTTATGTTGGCGCCGTTGTATAGAGCCAGGTTGGAATAGTAGTGTTTGTACTCCGACTCTGGTGTTCTGTGCAATCCAAGGCAGCGTCGAAGACACTGCCTCTCAAACACCCGAATCTTTTCCATTTGAGATGGGGCAACGTTGAACCAAACCGGGCATCCATAGGCAATCATCGGCCGGATAAGGGCCATGTAGCAAATCACCTTTACCCTGCTGTCAAGCCGGCTGCTATAAAACAACCGTTTCGTCAGGGCAAAAGCTCCCCTAGCCCTGGCCAGAGCAGCATTTATATGTCTGTCGAAATACAAATACTGATCCATCCAGATGCCAAGGTACTTTACTACACTTTTACTCGCCAGTGGATGTCCATTTGGCCCTACGATCACCAGCTTGCGCCAGTTCTTTCTCGTATCCCTTGTGGCTCCACGCAACGGAGTCCTAAACAAGATGGTTTCTGATTTCTGAAAGTTGATTTTCAACTTCCAGTCATCGCAATATCGTTGAATCTTCTCGAAGTCACGCTGCAAGAGAAACCTGATGACCTCGACTTTTGGAGCTGTTCTGTACGCAATTAGGTCGTCGGCATACGCAATAGCCTGAGTTAGACTGCTTATCAGATCGCTGGTGTAAATGCTGAATAGAATCGGTGGGTTGACCGCTCCCTGCTGAAGACCATTTTTAATATTGAAGGTTGTGGCAGAAGTTACATTGCCACTTTTGACAACAAACTTTCTGCCATTAAGATGATATGCTTAAGCATATATAATAGTGGTTTACTAATGCCAAGTTTGGTCAGCTTTAGATAAAGACCCTCTAACCATACGGTGTCGAAGGCCTTCTCCAAATCAACCAGACAGGCACCCGTACACTGCTTCTTAGATTTGTTCCATTGGACATCAGAAACGAGTTTCGACGCGGCATGAATGGTGTCATGTCCCGCCTTAAAACCGAACTGATTGTCCGGTATGATATTATTATTGCCCACTTAGACAGAGCTCTATTGATAGCTTTTTCGAATACCTTGCTGATACTCGGAAGAAGACTTATCGACCGGAGACTCGCCGGATTGGAGTTGTCCTTTCCCTTTTTCGGGAGAGGATGCACCACAGCTGTCTTCCACCGCACTGGATAATATGCATTATTCAAAGCGTTGTTGAACAGAGTGGTATAAATGTCTACTGCTTCTTGAGGTAAATGTCGAAGTACAACGTTGGATATGCCATCGACTCCTGCTGACTTCTTCTTCTTTAATGAATCGAAGATGAGCTGGAGCTCCACCTTCGTAATTAACAAGGAACTGGGCCCATTTCGCTCGGCGATTATAGCGTTTGCCAAATGATCTTCATTGAACCCGGTGAAACCTAGGTTCTCTGATCGCCATTGCGTGATGTCATTCCGAAGGTAGAAGTGATGGAGCAAGGCTCTGTTTTCCAGGTCATGATTGGGGCGAATGCACGCATTCACCTTGTACACTTGCTGGAAAGCAGCCCCCACAGCCTCCACTTTCTCCTGCGGATCTTCGACAATAAAGAGGTCATCGTCCAAGACAGCATCCTCTGGATTAATTCCTGCTGTCAGAAGTACGTCTCTGTTGTCTGTCGTTCTCTGAAGCTTAATACAAAGAAGGTCGTTCTGATCATTCCTTCTAAATATCTTGTTAATTTTGGGAAACATGCTCGGGTCACTAGAATTAACGGCCCGAATTTTGTTATCCCAATACAAATTAATTGACAACCGATAGTTCTCTTTAATTAGTTGGTTGATGTTCTTGATCGACGACTTCAGTGTCCTAATCTCCAGATCGTGAGGGTCAGTAAACCGTCGGTACAAGAGTTTGAGTCTTGTTAGCAGTCCACTTTTTTGTCTGTGTAATGCGTCAATGGTCGCATTTCGGTACATGTCTGTTGCGTCCCGTTGTTTGTATTTCGGTATTGTTCTGTTCATTGTTCGTTTGATTGTCTCATCCATTTGTTCTAGGTATTGGTCTATTTCGTTATTTGTCAAATTCCTGTCATTTGGTGGGGATATGTTATTCGAACTGATTTCGCTCGATAAGGCGTTGGTAAAGCGTGGCCAGCGCACATGACTGTAATTGTAAGTATGCACAGGTACATACTCATCCAACTCCACGAGCTCGTTCGGAAGCTGTATTACGGTGGCGAGTCCGCAGTGATCACTGTTGTACTCGATCGTTCGTAAGCAGTTTCTTGGTCTTTGACCCACAGTGTCAGTTATTGTCAGTCTTGCGTCTATTAGCAATAGATCCAGATAGGCACCGCTTCTTGGAAACGATGGCCGATCCGTAGCCAGCAGGTCGACACCATATTCAGTGTTGTATTGACTCATCCAATTGAATAGATGGATACATCTTTGATTTTGAATTTGATTTCCCCAATCTTGGCGTTTGGCATTCAAATCACCGGCCATGAAAAAGTAATTTTCTTCCAAGCTCAAGTGTAGACATTCGAAAAGTTTTTCAAGCTCTGTCATAAAATCAGTTGGCTGAGGTGATGCCGGTGCATAAGCCGCGATCACATACATTCGCTTCCCCTGTTGGAGAGGAATGGTCACTTTTATATATAACTTTATGATTTATGCCTTTTCGTAAGAAGATTGCGACGCCCCCCCCTTGAGTGGAGTTGGGTCGATCTCTCCTAACGATATTGTAATTGTTGTTAGTCAATTTATGTTTCTGGTTCAGCTTAGTTTCGCTGGCCATAAACACATCTGGACTTTGGTCTTTCAACAATTGGAAAAGATTAGCTCTACGTTCGGTCCTAATCAGTGAATTTACATTCACAGCAAGGATCCTAAGAGACCTCTCCGACAGCGCGCCTTTAGCCTCTAATTTGCGTTAGGCTAGGCAAAACAGAGTAGAGATAGTCTACCCTAGTCGCCTGCTCCTTTATCTGATTGTGAAGCCCTGTCAGCTGGCCTTGAATTGCCAGCAACATGCTTCTAATTTCGGCCTGAGCGTCCGGAGCTTTTGGCACGAGGGCCGGTTGAGCTACCTTAGCTGCAGGCTGTACCGTTTTTCCCTTTCCTGCCGCCATTTGGGCGTAGGAAATTTGGGGATTGACGGGCGTTGTTGTAGGAGCACGCGTTGATGGGCGTATCTCTACCGCTGTTTGCTTAGCCGCTTTGTTAATTCGAATTTGCTGAAAAGCTGAGCAACCCCGATAATTAGCAGGGTGCCCCTCCTTTCCGCAAAGTGCACATTTAAGCTGGGTCATGTCTTCGACCCGTTCCTCGCCGAGTTTACACTCTCCCTTTATGTGGTCCTCACCGCACTTAACGCAGCGTGACTGAATTTCGCAGTTTGCTGCAGCGTGGCCAAACCTTTGGCAGCGCATGCATTGAAGCATGTCGCCGCGTCTCTTTAATTTATCCCAAGTAACAACCTGGTAGTTGAGGACGGAGATACTCCTCAACCTATCCAGTTTGCTGCTGGGCGATAGCTGTACCAGAAAGAACGGCAAAGACCGCTTCTCTCGTCTGGCTCTGACTGTAGCGAACGGCTTGACCCCGATAAAGTCAAGATCGTCGCTCGCTTTTTGACGGAGCTCATTTAAGAGCACCTGTGGTTCCGTGCAGGAATCTATGCCCTTCAAGAGGACCGTTTGATATTTATCCACTTTGGGGGTAAAACTGAAGAACTCAGTCGTAGATTTCTTTAATAATTCCTTAATAGTTTTGTGCTGCTCTACTGTAGAGCAGTGGATAGCATGTCTATCTTTACTTAATCGCTTAATAAAAAAAGTTTTGGCCTATGGCCGACTTACATAGGTCAATGGTTTCCTGAAGTTCCATTTTGTAAGTAGGTGGCACCTTTTCTTTTTTATTTTGGGGCGGCTGTGGCTGCTGCTGGTGAACTCCCTGCTGCTGCTCGTTCCGCTGCTGTTAACTCCGCTCCTGTGGTTTTTGTTGTTGCTGCTGCTTTTGTTTTTGTGTGCGTTGCACTTTCGGTTGCTGCTGTGGTTGCTCGGTTGGCAGCTGTTGTTGTTGCTGCTCCTGTTGGCTCTGCTGTAGCAGTTGCTGTTGCTGTTGTTGCTGCTGGGCTTGCCTTTGCTCTGGCTGCGCCATCCCTTGTTGTGGCGCTGGTTTTTGAGGCGCTGCTTTAGGAGGCGCCTCTAGCGCTTTTTTATTCTCGCGCTCCTGCCTCTCACGTTCTCTTCGGGCTTCTTGTTTCGATTTCAGGGCTTCAATCAGAGGGGTAACTATGGAGTTCAGCCTTTCCATCTCCCCCCGAATGGCATCAATTTTTTCGCTGATGGCTTTCTCATCCAGCGCGACTATAGCAACTTGCGCCTCATTTTCCTCTTCGGAGGACGCCTCTGGTGAGGTTAAGCTCACCAGCAAGTTGCTGTTGGATTCTCCTGTTGTGAATAATCCCTCGCCACCTTCTGACATGTATTCAATGTCGTCATCGGATGGCGAGGAATCCAATTGTTGTTGAATTTTTGCTGCTGCTGACGTCTTCGCTGTGCGCACCGTCTCCTTCACCCCGGCTGGCAGCTGGGCTGAGGTGGTAGTGGAGCGGCGCTTGACATGGCTCGGCGCACAGCTAATCCTCTTTCTCCTCTTATTCTTAACATCGGCTGTTGGTGCCGTTGCTGTTTTTGCCGTTGTTGCTACGGCACTAGACGATGGTATGGCTGGTGGTGCCATCGCTTGCTTGCTTGTTGTTGTTGTTGCTACGGCACTGACCGTAGCTTTGGCTGGTGGTACCATAGCTGGTTTCATTGTTGTTGCTGGGGCACCTTTCGATGTCCCCGCGGTGTTGTTGGTTTGCATTTGCTGCTTTTCCCAATCGATAAAGTTTTCTACTTCACGATTGTGAAAAAAAGCAGCCAAATAATTTTTGCCCGACTCGGACTCGAACCTGTGATCCTCAGGTTGTCGGTCGGCCACCTCTACCTCTGTGCTATTGCACTATTAAAAATAGCTGGGTAAAATTAAAACTTTAAAAAGTCACTCCGACTGTGAAAGCCGATAACGTGCGCACACTTCCACAGATCAAGATCGACAAGGCTGCCGTAATAGGGTTCACGTAACTCCTATGCTATCAAGAAGAAGGGCGAGTTGGAACGTGTTGCTAGGTCCAACCGATAAGAATTTTACATTCGTGTGTATTTTTGTACACTAAATAAAAAAAAATAAGCAAAATAATATACTCCATTTATTAAATTATAGGCCCCTATTATGACGTGCGATTCGCCGAATCTAACGTTCGACTTTTCAAAAATAATACTGCGATTTTGTTCAAAATCATCAAGAATCACAGTTCGACATCGAAGATATAGGCGAATGTTTGCGCAAGGTATGGAGTGACTTTCAAGTTTTCCAAATTTTAGTCATTTACGGCGAACTTAATTCAGGCGAGTCACATTTGAACGTTCGACTTGGCGAATCGCAAGTCATAAACTCATAATAGGTGCCATAATAAAATATTGCTCAGTTTTTAGGGAGAAAAAGTACAAGAAGCCAAAGGCCAATTACCCACGCAAATGGGACTTAAGGAAGTGCCCTGTTTGTTCGCGCAGCTCGCAAGAACATTAAGCTCTAGACCTTAAGCCAACAGCAAATTTTGCGATTGGATGTATAACCAAAATCTGGGTATGAGGGTTAACAGGTGCATGTATCGTGATAAGAAATACCAAAGACTGGCAGCTTTCTTTTTCAGCCTTTGCTACAACCACGTATGTGGTGAATGTATCAACAGTTAATTTGACTTTGAATTTGGAATACGGAACCATACAATTGTTTGTATCCGAGCCCCGATTTTACACTACACAACTTTTTCGTTCAGTGAAGACATGGTAGCTGGACTCAAACATTTGAGAGGTAAATCAATTAGGACTTCCATTTTCCCATCCAAAACATTTATTTTGCGTGTTTATATTCCTAGCATTTTAAAGCCTGCCCATATCTACAAGAAGTACTTTTCCGTACTTAGCTAGTGATGTAGGCAGCTCGACGAACATAACATACTTACGCATGTTCTTAAATGTATACAATATTTTCTTTTGTTTATTTTGAATGCCCTATATAGCAAACTGGTTCAAATATTTAAAAAGAAAAAGAAAAATAAAGTTTTTAGACATATTTGCCAAAAGAATACAAAATTTATTAAGCTTTACGCGACAATTACTCACAACCAAGCAAATATTCGCAGTTAATAACCAGAAATTACTCGTAACTTGACCTAGGACAACTTTTGCTTTGTTTTGCTTATGTACTGAAAAGTGAGGAAATTTAACTCTTTTGAGTAAGTCTTCCGATTTAATTTTACTTTTTGTTGTTTTTTGTGCGGTGATAGCTTCTTTTTAATTTTTTTTAAAGTTTCTTCAAATTGACCTTTTGATGTCATAGCCGATGTTTGACTGCTTAGCTCTGATGACAACATTTTCTTATTTGAAGAGGTATCTCTTGGGGTTAGTTTGTTTTCTAATTAAATTGGCCGCCGGACCGTTTCCCGATTGTTCCTTCAGGTAATTCTTTTTGGAGAAACAATTCTCCTCCACATGCCCCACCCTGGAACACCACTTGCATTTTTTGTCTGAGCTTTTGGGATGTTATACGTGTAACACGTACCTGCGATCGTTGACATACGTTATGCCCATAATCTTTGCAAGAATCACAGTATTGTGTTCTTTTGCGTATTTGACACTTGGCATAAGTGTTGTTTTGTTTTCCACAAAATCCACATTTTGCCACAGAATTTGCGGTTCTATTTACCTATCAAGTACTTGGATGGGGGGAGTCAAGATTTACCTGGTTGATTGTAATTGATTGTTCGATGGTTGGCAGTGATTATGGTGTGTTTGATTATAATATTGTGGTGTGTATGAGTTTTAAAGACTATGTTTATTTGTATGTGGGTATGTTGGCTGCAGTGGAAGTTCTTCTGAGTTCCCATTGAAAGGGATGTTTTCTGCGCCAAATCAGTCAACTTCGAAAAGTTGGTTTATGGACTTCTGGCTTTTAAAAAGGCTACAAAACAATACTGTAAGTGTTGCCATTGTTTTTAATAAATTTTTTTCTATTTAATGTAATTTTTTTATGAAAGTGACCCTGCTGATCAAACGAAGGGAAATATTTTTTACCTGTCTACTTTCAACTTACAAGCTCAGAATTTTTTGTCAGATTTTACGTGAATCACCTTGTCTGCAATAAAACAGGACAAAAAACTAACCCTTACAGCGACAATAGGGGATGAAAATAATTATTTTTACTTTTACAGCAGAGTCTGTTGAACATGACAAAAAATCAGAAAAATACTCGTTTTTTTTGGCACCGTTTTTGATATTGTTTAGTATTGTTGATTATTTGACTTAAAATGTAAGTCGCATAAGTACCCTTTGTAATCTTTAATATTTTATATTTAACGTTTTGATATCTTTAATAGAAAATTTTAATAAAGGAAAAATACGATATCATTAAAATAACGATTTTTAAATATTTCAATGGCGTTAGGAGGGGTATGAAGTATGCAAAAATCAAAAGACGTTAGAAAACCTTTCTTTGAACCATAAGAAATAATTATTATTTTTGTTTTTAGACGTATTCATATGGAATGACTCATCTGCATTTAACTAAAAACTAAAAAAAGGGCTTTAAGTACATTAACGCAAACTAAAAAATTTAATAGTAAGTAGTCGAAAAAAAAATCACCCAAAGAATTTTTTGTGCAAATAAAATTTTCAATTGAATAATTATTTTTTCTAAAATATGTACTGTAACCCTTTTCCTGATGCAAATTTATTCTTCGTATCAGGAAAATAATAAACTAATCAGCAAATAAATTTTTTTTTTCATTGAAAATTTTAGCATTTTTGATTCAAATCGAATTAAAATAATAAATAATCCACTTAAAATGTTTGTCTGATTCGCTTTCCTGATAGCCATAACTGGCCCGTAAGGAAGGATTCAAGACAAAGCTTACTTTTCGAAACCATAAATAAAGAGTGGTTCCTGGTATCCACCACTCCCATCCAAGTGAAATCTTTGTATACAATGTATTCAATGTATATGTTGGTTCAGTTCCCAAAACAAAGAAAAAATTATCTCAAGATTGAATAAAAAGTATCTCAAATATTTCCGAAAAGGTATTTTCGAAATAAACATACCTATGTACATGTTTTTTATTTCGTGGTCTTTGTGCCACTTTTATTAATATAAAAACAAAAATCTAAAAGAAAAATATTTTGAAAAATATCGTGATCCTTGATTTTTTTAGTTTTCTGTGCAGATTATCAAAAAAAATTAACTTTTTAGAAACTGTAAAAATTTCAAAATTTAAATTTCTAGATTTTTGAAAAAAAATTATGACCTATGATTTTTTGAAAAAAATCATAACCACTTCATACCCTATGATTTTTTTTGTTTTCAGTGCTGATCAGCAAAAAATAGACTTTTCCAAAAATGTAATATGAATAACAAGATATGCTTGACAGTTCAATGAAACGATTCGTGACGTCATTGCGAGTGAGTGATCACAATTGCTTACCGGATGGAACGAAAATTAAGATTTAATTATTTATGTTTTAAAATTTGTTATTGTTGGAATTCAAAATAATACAATAAATTCCACGGTCTGCAAAAATTAACTTTTTTTCTCCTACAAATAGTTTTTTGAAATTCTGTCAGATTAGACTTTTTTAATTTTGAATCTGGCTTCAGAAAAATTCTATCGCGTCTGTTTTTTTTTTTAATAATTTTTGAAAAAAAATTAATGATTTGAAGAATAGAGCCTTCTAAGATAAGTTGACCCAGTAAAAAACTAAAACTATTGTGCCTATAGTCAGCTCAAATTTGGAGGACTTATTCCACATAATATATGTTTTTACATGAATCTAGATTTGTCTTTATTCTTCAATGTTCACTTATATTAATCCTTTGTTGAAAAGAAAAAACAAAAGAAACTTCAAAATTGTTTAGGTTTTATGGTTAACACTGTAAAAAAATATCTTATTTGGGAGATAATGGAACTTCTTTCGATATTCATAATGTCAAGTATATAGGGAAGATTTTGATCAGAAAATTAAAAAAAGAAACATTTAAGCCTATTAAAATCCCAAAAGGTTTTTTCCATAACTTTATTTCACTCAAAGTACGATCAAACCAGTTTCTGGCATAGCAAAAATTCGTTGCAGGTTGGACTTTTCCTATTATTATTGGCGAATTCCCTCTCCCAACACTTTCCAACACATTTTGCCAGCTCTATTTTTAAAATTGATTTATTTCAATACCTATCGATGGGGGAGAAAAATGTGTATGCAAGAAATATTAAACTTTTTTGTTATTTAACATTTCCTGTTATATATTCGACTCTGTGCAGTTATTCCTTTAAAAGATACAAGGCGGCAAAGTTTCAAAACATCAGTTTTTACATTTTTTAAAGCGATTGGTTTCTTAAAACTCTGGTTTTCTGAGAAGAAAATGAATTTTGAAAAGATTAAAAATGATTTAGAAAGATAATACGAGTATACAGGTCTTGAGATCTCATTAATAGTTTTGCAAAAACATATACAGTGGTCAAGCAATTTGACTTCAAATGTACCCAAAAAACGGATTTTTGACATGTTTAACAGAACAATTTGGATTTCGGATTCGGATTCAGCATGCTAAATCTTTAAGAAAAATAGTTTTTTTTTACAATTATAAGTTGTTGAAATTTAAAGTAAAACGATACACATATAATATTAAAGTCATGTGTTGTGCGACACTCGCTATGATGTCACATGAAAACAAATATCGCGAACCTTCATCTCATATAAAACATACCTTGTATTTTTATACCACAATCCACACCTTTGTGAATTTTCAGTGCTGATAGGCAAAAACCAGACAAAAATAAAAGATTTTTGAAAAATATCATGACCCTCACTTTATGATTTTTTTTTAAATTCTCAGTGCTGATTAGCAAAAAAATAGACTTTTCCAAAAATGTAAAAAAAATCAACATTTAAGAAAGATATCGTGATCCCAACCTTATGATTTTTTTTGGGTTTTCAGTGCTTATTAGCAAAACAAGACTTTATTTATTTACTGGCTTAATTCAAGCTGATTAACATAAAATATAACAAAAAAAAATCTTAATAAAATAAGAATATTTAGATAGTTAAATTAAATAAATTAAGCAATCTGATAAATCTAGCTTAAATTACTATATATAAAAGAGGGTTTAAGGGTAATTGGAATAAAGAATTCTCCTGACGGAGGATGAACTAAGGTTAAAATCAAAAATATCCTGTTCACTGTTGGCTAGGCATTCTGATTGCTGGATTGTCATGGCCATAATTTGTGCGGTGGGTAGGCAGGCGGAATAATGGGATGGATCGAAAGTTACGTGCGGGTTGGTATTAACCAGGATGAGTTGAAGAAGTGTCGGAGAATCGATGGCACCAGTAATTAGATGGTGGACATAGAGAATGTCGGCAACAGCACGACGTTTGGCATGAGTGTGTAGGTCGATTAATTGCAATCGATCTTCATAGGGTGGTAAGATATGGGGATCAGACCAGGGGTGATTACATAAAGCGAAACGGAGGAACCTTCGCTGTATACATTCTATTCTATGTGAGTGTGTAGATTGGTAAGGTGACCAAACCTGGCTGCCGTATTCAAGAATGGGTCTTACATACGTGGTGAAGAGTGACTTGGTGACGTAAGGGTTGGAGAATTCTTTCGTTACCGCCGGAACCTCACCGAGTACAGTCGAATTTTATTTTTCGCTCCTTAACTTCTGTTTTTCAATTATTTTAATTGAATTTCCTTGTTTTGCTTTTTTTTCTTGACCCCGTTTTACATACATAAATAAAAATAGAAAAAAAAATAATAAAAACATCCAATTTCCGTGTCATCATTATCCAAGTGTTTTTTTTTCGCCGACCCACTTAAATTTAAAATATCTATAAAAAAAAAGTAAAAACTGAATCACTCTATTAATCCGTCATCGTTTGTTGTCTTTCCTGCGTCATCATTATCACTTACCGACCGTAATTAGTGTTTTGTCGTTCAAGTTTTTTTTTTTGTTTTTCATTTATTTGTGAGTCGTGACATATAAAAACTATGGAAAGCTATCGCTGCGATTTTGCCCATTGCGACCTGGATAACAAAATTGCTGAGAGGGTGGTTTGTTACGGTATCTGTGGCAAAGCATTCCACCTTCTTTGCATCGGACTAAGCAGGAGATCTATCTCTTACTTCAAAGATTATTCGGGTCCATTTGTATTCATTTGTAACGAGTGCAAAAAAATCTCCCTTTCAGATGTTTTGCTCGCGATAAAATGCAATAGTGACAATATTAACTCTGTCGCGACTAAATTCGACTCCCTAAAGTCACAGTTGACCGCGTTAACCGATTTAATAAGTTCAAAAGATAATTCGCCAACTAAAATCGCTAGTGTCGAATTGAAGCACGCTCTCAGTCCTATTCTCGCTGACAATTATTCTTATCAAAAACAAACTACTAGTCAGCTAGAAAAAATGGACGATTTTTTGGTTAAGACACTAGACGATTTCAACAATACTATTGACTGTGCCAATAAGCGATGTGATTCTAAATTTTCTTCTATCGAAAAACAACCCTCTGTTATAACGGACTTGATTACAAACGACCCTCGCGCTACTCTTTTTAACAATCGTTGTGATTCCCTTAAACAAGAATTATCTTCAATGTTAAAGTCATATAGTGCAGCCAATTCCCTCGAATTAATTAACGAAAACCTAAGCTTTCTCCGCTCCGATCTCGACTGTCACCTTCAAAGCACTTCCAATATTGTCATCCCCGGTCTTCGTCAACCAATTGCATTACTTGAAAACGCCGTGGTTACTATTAATTTAATTAGTACTGAACAAATGGAAACCCGTCTTAGCATTGGTCAGCTAGCAGATGATATCCAGACTGCCACTTGTAAAATCGATGGTATCAACCTACAGCCTAATGAATCTACTTACAACACATCCTTACTGGCAGAAATAATGGATACCTCTACTTGCACACCTCTATCTATCTGCCAATCAGCTCTCTTACCTGCAATCGTAGATGCATCACCTTCGGGACCCGCTTACCTACAACCTTCGCCTCCATCCATCACCACTGCATTGCCATCACCTCCTGTCATCTCACCATCAATCAGCACTTACTCCTGCACCTTCTAACCAACCAACACTATCAACTACTTTAAATGTACCAGCAATACCTACCATTCAACGTTTTGGCACAACGTGGACCCTTACTGAATGGAACAACAGACTAAAGAAGTTAAATATCAATGCTGGCAGTGTGACTTTCTTCATTAAAAATGCTCCTGTTCAAGCTGATGTCCCCTGGATAACTAATCTATTTGGCCGTTCATTTTCTATAACCCTTAATGAATGCCAAAAGATTTCGCCACCTCGCTCCAAGCATCATAGCAACTTTAAAATAAGCTTTTCATCTAAATATCAGTGGCTCTTTTGCTCTCATACTGATGATGTGTTCCGACTGGGAAATATGATTTTAACCAAATGGGTAGATAAATTAGAATATCGTAGATCTAAGAAAACTAATAAGCCTAGTCATACAAAACCCGTCCCTATTTCCTCTAACCTTAAGAATACCAACTCAATACTGAAGAAAAAGCCCACTCACACTCCCAGATCGGACCCTAACTGGACATTTAAAACTAACCTTTTCCCTAACTTTACGCCCTCCTGCATTTCACATAACCCTCTTTACATCCCTACTCCATCTAAGCCTAAAGGTCAAAGGGTTTCCTTTAACTTAACTCCTTCTGGACCAATCTCCAAGCTGTTATCAACACCAACCGAACCTCCCCAAACGAGCCCCTCTCCAAATCTCAACCTAAGCTCTGGGGCCAAGTACGCTAACTTTCGTAGTTCCCATATTCCTAACCCCTCACCAATCCTTCTCCCTTATAACCCCACATACTCTTCTGGATCAATTCCAGCGAACTCTGACTCATTACCTAACTCTACTTCTCTCCCCACATCAGTTACCCCTTCAACCTTTACCCAAACATTTACATCCACCCCATCCTCAATATCACCTCCTGCTACCTTTATTGATCCCCTTCTCCCCCCTACAGTCAAATTCACTCAGCTATCTAGCCAATCCACTGATTGCCGCTATGCTCTCTCGAGGCTTAGAGATAAAAAAACCTACGACAATATACGTCTGTACTTAGCATATCTTCACGATAAACCCGACTCCGTTTGCTTCGAAAGAAAAACTAACACAAGTGTAATGGTCTCAATTCAACAGGAAGGCCTTCCCACTGATGTTCCATGTCTCAAAACTCTTTTCATAAAATATCATGAATTCCTCAATTTATCTCCCCAAAGAGTGGCGAATGATCTTGAGGCCCTTGGACAATATATCCATTCAAAACGTATTTCGCACCTTCAGCGTAGTAGAGCAGACCATGAAAGATTTTTTCGTTTCTAATGTACTACCAACCCCCTCTTATCTTCCAAAAAACTTTCCATTTACCTTCTATTATCAGAATGTAAGAGGTCTCCGGTCAAAGACTCAATCAGTTTTGCAACAATCTCACTCCTTACCTTTCGAGATATATGCTCTGACTGAAACAAATCTCATTCCCAGCATTAAAAATCAAGAATTGTTCCCTTCTACTTTTAACGTTTATAGCGATGACGTTCTTAATCCATCCACTAACGGTTCCCCTTGCCGTGGCGTCCTTCTGGCTGTAACAAATACTATTGACTCATCCCTTATTGCCGTATCTTCTTCCTCCAATCTAGATTATGTATCTATTAAGATAACACTTCCCCTTAAGTCGCTTTACGTTGTTTGTTGTTACATCTTACCATCACAACCAATCGAATCATATGAACTTGCTATTAGAGCAATTGACCACATAATCGATTTGTGTGATCCCCATGATGAGATCCTTCTTTTCGGCGACTTCAATCTTCCTTATTTAAAATGGAGTCCTTCAGACGATCTTTCGTTCTTTATTGCTTCTAATCCCACATCTGCCAAAGAATATGTCTTTCTAGATAGCCTTGTTGATTCAAGCCTTTGCCAAGTCAGCGGGATCACAAATTTCATGGATAGACAACTTGACCTTATTTTCACAACCGATCCCAAAAACTCTTCTGTCTCAGCTAGCCCCCTTTCTCTTTCAACCATCGATAACTACCACCCTCCTCTTCTTCTCTCATTTTTTCACGACTCCCAATTACAATCCACTCCCACTACCGATCTTTATTCTCATGACTTCCATAAAGCAAACTTTCGTCTAATAAACGAATACCTTACAAAAATCTCTTTTAAATTTGATAACTTAACTGTAAATGATGCCACTACTTTATTGTACACTGAAATATTTAATTCTATTGCCCTTTATGTTCCTTTTTCTCGCCACAAAACTTTGTCTTCTTCTCCACCTTGGTATAATCGTAAACTTCGTTGTCTGCGAAATAAGAAAAATAAGTTGTGGGAAATTTTCCTCCGCTCTCGTTCTCCTTCTAATTATTCTAACTACCTTGGTTCTTATTTACATTTTAACATGCTATACAACTCCCTTTACCAACGCTATCTAATTACCACGCAATCCAACCTAATCAATGATCCTAAGTCATTTTTTCAGTTTGTAAACTATAAACGAAAATCCGATGGCTACCCTAACACTGTCTCTTTCAATAACGAAACCTCAAACGATCCTAGGACTATCGCCGACCTTTTTGCTAAATTTTTTAAACAATCTTTTGCAGATGACTCCTTTGCATCTGATTCTGCATATTTCAATTATCTACAAAACTTTTCTCTTGGGCCGATTCTCCCTCGCACTGTGGATCCGTATCTCATCGAAACTAAATTAAATCAACTAAACGATGAATTTTATCCCGGTCCCGATGGTCTCCCTGCCATACTTCTAAAAAAATGTTCTTCCACCCTTTCTCTTCCTCTCTCAAAACTTTTTAGCCTTTTCCTAAATATTGGTGAATTTCCTCAGATATGGAAATCATCTTTCATTATCCCTATACACAAAAAAGGTTCGAAGGGTGATGTTAACAATTATCGTCCAATTGCCAAGCTTTCTCACATACCCAAACTCTTTGAAAGTATTTTGTACGAAACACTTTGCTTCCACTGCAAATCTCTCATCTCCCCCAGACAACATGGCTTTCTCAAATGCAGATCTACAACCACTAACCTTGTTGAATTTGTGTCTTTCACGCTATCAGCCATGGAAAAAGGTTACGAAGTCGATGTTATATCAACCGATTTTAGTAAGGCCTTTGATGAAATCTCCCATAAGCTAATACTTTTCAAATTGTCCTCTCTCGGCTTCGAACCTTCTTTGTTAAAATGGATCTCCTCTTACCTAGATAATCGTTATTATAGCGTTAGTTTTAGAACCGCCACCTCTTGCTCTTTCCTAGCTACCTCCGGTGTTCCCCAAGGCAGCCACCTAGGCCTTCTTGTTCATTCTTGCTATTAACGATATTGAAAAGGTCATCAAACACTCTTGTATTTCACTGTACGCTGATGATACCAAGTTTTTCAAGATTATTTCGTCGACACATGACTCTTCCCTTATTCAACAGGACCTTGACAGTTTTTCAATTTGGTGTCTTAAAAATTGCTTGGAGCTCAACGTTGGCAAATGCCAATCAATCACTTTTACGCGTAAGCGTATTAAATCTCCTCCCCGTCTTTACCTCCTTCATGATCAACCCATACCCACCGTTGAATTTATTCGTGATCTTGGCTTAATACTTGACCCGGAACTTAATTTTCTCTCCCATGTATATGATATCATTCTCAAGGCAAATTCAGCCCTCGGCTTCGTCAAAAGATGGTCAAAGGAGTTCTCTAACCCTTATGTGACTCGATCCCTATACATATCATTCGTTCGCCCACTCCTCGAATACGCTTCTCAAGTTTGGTCCCCTTATCAACTTATACACAGTTCAAGAATCGAGAGCGTCCAGCGTCTTTGAAAGAACGTAGAGAAATATCAGACATTCTCTTCATTCATCGATTATTCTCTGGTTCCGTTGACTGCATTTCACTCTACAACTCTATCTCCTTTAACATTAACCCTCGTTCTCGTAATCCTCGTCTTTTTTATCTTCCAACCCACAGGACCTCTTATGGCTCAAACGAACCTATCTCCCGAATGCTGCGAAATGTTAATCTGAACATGAACTCCTTTGACTTTCACCTTAGTACTCCATCCCTAAAACTCCGTCTTCTGAATCGCCCTCCCCCTCACTAACGTTAGCTTAAGTTCTTAGTTTTAAGTTAGATTAAGAATTAGCTTGTATTAAGCCGAATAAATGGGGGTTTTGCCCCCACCAAAATTGAATTAAATCGACCAACGCTTTATAGTTAAAACCGAGGCTAGAATTCGCTTTTGCAATAATATGGTCAATGTGTATACGGAAATTGAGTTATTTATCATAAATTATGCCAAGATCTCGGATAGAAGAAACTACGGGAACAGGTTCACTGCAAAAGTAATAAGTTCGGGCGGGTAAGGGGAGGCGTTTTCTAAAAAAGTTCATGGATTGACATTTACTCACATTGAGTTCAAAGACATTTTTTTCACACCAAGTAAGAAAGGAATTTAAGCCTTTTTGAAGCAAGGAAGAATCGTTAGAGTTATAAGTTACATTTACAATTTTTATATCGTCGGCATAAATAGAAAGGGGTAAGAAGTTATGCTTTCAACATTATTAATAGCAAGGACAAAAAGTAGTGGACCAAGATGGCTTCCCTGAGGAACGCCTGAGGTGGCATAGATAGCTTCAGACTCGGAGCATCTGAAAATTACCCTATAAAGCCGGTTCTCTAAGTAGGATTTAACCCATAAAATAAAAGATGAAGGAAAACCAAAGGCTTTCAACTTAATGTATTTGGTGAGATATTTTATCGAATGCCTTACTGAAGTCGGTGGTGACAACATCAACATCAAAGTCTTTTCCAAAGCACAAAGGGTCATGGAAACAAATTGAGCAAGATTAGTTAGTGGTCGTAGACCTACCCTTTAAAAAACCATGCTGAAGGGGAAAAACTATTAATTTATAATGAAAATAAGGAGAGTCGTAAACAATGCTTTCAAACCGCTTGGGAATTGATGAGTGTCTAGCTATCGGACGATAGTTTGAGATGTCATTTCTACTATCTTTTTTAGGAATTGGGAATCTGAAAGAGTTTTTCCATAAAGTACGGAACACTGCTTGCAAAAACGAGAGGCGGAGAAGAAATGAAATTGGTTCAGAAAGTACATTGACACATTTTTTGAGAAATATGGCAGGGATACCTTCGGGACCAGGAGAAAATCGTCTTGATCTTTTCGCAGACCGAACGAGGACTTATATCGACAAAAACAAGTGAGGCAAGTATGGGACACATTGAATAAGGCAATCGAAGACAGCTGTATAGAAAAAAGTAAGAGCAATGTCAATGAGGGTATAAGGATTTATAAAAATTTGTTTAAAAGGATATTAAGTTGATTGTAGTCAGCTTTATGAAAGCTAAAATAGTAAGATAATTCCGAATCAACTGTAGGAATTCCTTGATCATATGTGAAAAGAAGAGGAAGAGGAGGGTGGTAACGGTCTAGTTTGGAAAGAAGATGGGAGCTTTCGGTGACGACTGAATTACAAGGATCTGATGAAAAGATGAGGTCGAGCATCCGTCCAAGGTTGTTAGTGAATCCACTTATTTGAAATAGGCCAGATTCAAAGAGACAATCGACAAAAAGAGATTCTTTTTCAGAAGTAAGATTACCGGGAACAAGGAATTACTCGTCCTCTGATGGAATCCAAAGTAATTTTGTTGGGAGCAAAACCCTCATTTAGTCGGCTTAATATATACAAGCTAATTCTAAATCTAACTTAAAACTAAGAACTTAAGCTAAAGTAAGTGTGGAGGAGGACGATAAGACGGAGTCTTAGGGAAGGAGTACTGAGGTTAAAGTCAAAGGAGTTCATGTTCAGATTAACACTTCGCCGCATTCGAGAGATAGGTTCGTTTGAGCCATAGGAGGTCCTGTGAGTGAGAAGATATAAAAACGAGGATTTCGAGAACGAGGGTTAAGAGAGATAGAGTTGTAGAGTGAAATGCCGGAACCAGAAAGTAATGGATGAATGAAGAGAATGTCTGATATTTCTATACGTTCTTTCAGAGAATTCAAGTTGATTAGTTTAAGGCGGTCTAGATAGGGGGGCAGGATCAGGGTATTGTTTCGGGCAAGGTCTCGAAGAGCAAAGCGAAGGAAACGACACAGAACGCTCTTGATTCTGGAAACATGTATAAGTTGATAAGGGGAACAAACTTGAGAAGTGTATTCAAGGAATGGGCGAACAAATGATATGTATAGGGATCGAGTTACATAAGGGTTAGAGAATTTCTTTGACCATCTTTTGATGAAGCCGAGCGCTGAGTTTGCCTTGAGAATGATATCATCTATATGGGAAAGAAAATTAAGTTCCGGGTCAAATAGTATGCCATGATCACGAATAAATTCAACAGTGGGTATGGGTTGATCATTAATGAGGTAAGGACGGGAAGGAAATTTAATACGTTTACGCGTAAAAGTGATTGATTGGCATTTGGCAACGTTGAACTCCAAGCAATTTTTAAGACACCAAATTGAAAAACTGTCAATGTCCTGTTGAATAAGGGGAGATTCATGTGTCGACGACATGATCTTGAAAAATTTGGTATCATCAGCGTACAGTGAAATAAATAGAAGAGTGTTTAACGACCTTTTCAATATCGTTAATATTGTAATATTTTCTCAGGTTCGTTAATAAAACTTATTCACTTTATTTAAATTCTCCACTTATTTACTTTACAAAATAAAACACTTCACTTTTCTTATTACAAAACAATTTATTGTTCACCACTGAAATTAATTCACCAACTTTACTTTTATTACAACCAACTTTACTCATTCACGATTAAAAATAAACTGCGTCCTCTGCCGGTCAGACATGTGCTTTTATACTTTCACAAGGTTCCCGAAAAAGCTGGAAGGTTCTAGTATTTGCTTCCAGAACTTTCCATAGGGGAAATTTCCCATAAATTTCCCTTTCCAAAGCTTTCGATTTGAAATTTAGTATTGGAAGTTCGAAAGTTCACCAAAGCTCTCCGTAGGTTGGTTTGTGTCCCGTCTAATCTGCAATACGGTGTTTGTTTTATTCAAAAGTGATTAAAATTCGTTCTAGAGTCGTTATAGTACAAATGTGACAGTCGTTACACTGCCCCCTCCTTAAGATTGATCGTCCCGAGCAAATCCATCACATCCTTCACAATTATAACGGTGTAAACGGTCACTGTGAACTACTTTCATTTTGCCTCTAAGTCCTCTCTGAATGCGGTAGACGACATCGTTTATTCAAGTTACAACAGTATACGGGCCTTCCCAATTTTTTTGAAGTTTCGGTGAAAGTCCCTTCCGACGGTGGGGAATATAAAACCACACAAGTTCTCCAGCTTTGAATCCGTTCGTTGTTGCTTTTGTGTCGTATCGTGTTTCCATCCGATCACTTGATAGCTTTATATTTGCCCTTGTCCTTTCGTGAATGTCAAGAAGCTTTTCTTTCAGGTCTTCCACGTAGTCGTCTATTTCTTGGGACTCATTACCATAACATCCAAATTTTATTTCACTTGGCAGTAGTATTGTGTTCCCGAGCAGGATTTCTGAGTGGTCTTATCACTCCTTCTTCATTGTGCCCAATACGCCTTAAGAGTTGGAATTCTATCGGAGACGTCACCCCATTCTGGTTTCTCCTGGTATTCTTTCCATGCAAGAAAGGGTTGAATATCCGAGTGTTCTTGCTGGGCGGTCCTCAGTTCTTCATTACTCAAACCGTAAATGGGATCAATTCTTAATCGCTGGATGGCATCTACCTCCTTTTCTTCTTGACGTGTGCAATGCTTGCAGTCCGGTTTGCAGGGTCTCCGAGACAAGGCATCTGCGTTTGAGTGCAACCTTCCTCTTCGATGTTGAATCATGCATAAGAATAAACTACATAATACAATTACATAGTTAAACAAATAAACAATATACCCTAAATAGTTCTATGGAAATTTAGATGTAAAAGTTCAAATCTTCGCAGATGGTGAGATCCTTCGCGGTAATTTATGCTAATACTGGCTAACAAATCAGGAGCATCAGTTTGACCATTTATAAGTTGGTAAAGAAATATTAGATCATTATTCACCCGCCTTTGATATAAGGTTTGAACCTACAGTAGCTGTATCCTTTGTTCGTATGGTGGAAGGTTGAATGGATTAGCCCAAGGAAGACCTTTCAGAGGAAAGCGAATGAATATACGTTGAATTGATTCAATACGACTTTAATGAATTTCATAAAAGGGAGACCATACTTGAGAGGCGTACTGGACGTACATAACAGTTGTATAAGGAAAGAGTAACGTACGGATCGCCAAATTGCTTTGCCCAACGTTTTACAAACCCAAGCATAAAGCTTGCTTTATTAGCAATGAAGTAAATGTGTTCAGTGAACTCTAAACCTGAGCTAAATCTAACACTCAAGTCCTTGAAACTAAAGACTCGACAGAGTTTGTGTTGTGAAATAGAATAATTAAAAGCATTTGCAAGTCGCTTTCTTGAGAAAGTAATTGTTTGGCATTTCGCAGGGTTAAGAGAATGACCGTTTTTAACACACCAAGAAGCGAACCTGTCTATATCGGCTTGCAAAAGAATGCGGGCGTTGTTAGCCTTTATTGTTTTAAAAATCTTCATATCATCAGCGAATATAAAAATACCACTAAAACGTATGCAAGAGACAACATCATTTATAGCAAGAATAAATAGAAATGGGCCTAGATGACTTCCCTGGGGCACACCGGAGTGAGCTTTGAATGAGTTAGAAAAACGGTTTCTAAATTTTACCTGGTAAGATCTGTTTTCAAGGTATGATTTTATCCAGGTGATAAAAAATGTTGGAAATCCTAAAGATTTCAGTTTGAAGATAATAATGTTGTGACTAAGTTGGTCGAATGCTTTGGAGAAATCAGCATATATACAATCCATTTCACATATTATATTCTTCGTATGGAATGCTAAGGTCTCACACACAACTTGTTCAAATAGCTTTGGAATACATGAAAGTTTGGATATAGGTCAAAAGTTCGAAATATCAGTTTTATCACCCTTTTTAAAAATTTGGAGTTAGAAATGAAGTTTTCCATAAGCAGGGAAATTTCCCTGATTTAATAGAAAACTCAAATAAAAATTGAAGAGGCTCTGAAATAATCTTCATCAATATCAAGGGCTATGTCTACAAAAGAGTTACGAACATTTTTGCGAAGGTTTGCATATATCAATAGTTTCTTTCAGTACACAATTCTCATATTTGAAATTTGCGGGGTAACCATCCGAATTTTTCTTCGAATTGACAAACTTCCAAAATGCTTTGGGGTTTTCTTTAAGAGATCTTCCGATTTCGTATACATGATTAGTGTATAGCGACTTTGAAAGTGATTTAAATTCTTCGAAAAGGGTAATGTAAGAGTTGTGGTCAATTGAAGAAAGCGTCTTTAAATATATTTTCCATGCTTTAATTCTTCTATTTCGTAGTGACCTCAACTCTTTCCTTCTGGATTTTTGAAGTTCAAAAGCCAATTAAGGGCACCATGGTCTATTTGAAGAAGGAACTTTTGTCCATAGATGTACTTATGGAAGTAATTTGTAGCCAATATTAGAGCTAGAAGTTCTCTTCTGGTCCCATAATAACTTCTTTCCGGCTTTAAGATTACCTTGCTGTAATAGGCGATGACCTTCTCTTCTCCATCATGAACTTGCGACAGTACGGCTCCAATTCCCGGCGCTGCTTGAGTACATGAAAGCTTTTCTCGCACTCACTTGACGACCATTTGAATGGTTTGCCTTTTTCTTTAAGCTGATGTCTACTTACTCAGGATCAGTCTTCACTCCTTAGGACGAGATGATATGTCCCAAGTATTTTACCTCAGACTTGAAGAATGCACACTTGTCTGGATTTAATTTTAAGTTTGCTTCTCGAAGCCTCTGGAACACGGCCTTAAGGTTTCCACAATGCTCGTCAAATGTTTTACTATGAACAATGACATCGTCCAGATAGACCAGGTATGACTTCCAAGTTAGTCCTTGTAAAACGCGCTCCATCCAACGCGTTGCATAGTCCGAAAGGCATTACTTTGAATTTACACAGACCATTTCCTGTGGCGAAAGCCATCTTTCCTCAATCTTCTGGATGGATTTCTACCTGCCAGTAGCCACTCCTTAAGCCCAATGCTGAGAACCATTCAGCTCCTTCCATCGCATCCAAAGTATCGCCGATTCTTGGCAGAGGGTAGCTGTTTTTCTTTGTCACATCGTTCAGCCTCCGATAGTCCACATAGGAAGCGAGTACTTCCATCTTTCTTTTTGACAAGGACGACTGGGGATGCCCAAGGGCTTTAAGAATTTTCATTTCTTTCTTCATCGTCGATATCATCTGTTCAACTTCGGCTTGTTTGGCTATTGGGAGACGTCTTGCTGGTTGTCGAATTGGTCTCGCGTCTCCCGTGTCGATTCGATGCTGCACCAGTTGTGTTAGACCATACTGTCCACTTGGTGAAGAGAGTATATCAGCGTACTCGTGAAGGAGTACGCGACAATTAGCTGTTGTTCACTTAAATTAGATGACTTCAAAGTGGTTGCCTTCATGGAGTTCAATTTCCTCAGGTCCACAGATTGCTGAGTGTCCACTTCTGTGATCTTAGTTATTGCAGACACTGATTCACACTTTCCAACAACTTCTCCTCTTCTAAGTCTGACTTTGTACGGTTTGATTTTAAGTATCCGTACGGGCAGCATGTTGTTGTTTGGTGTCACAAGACTCTTCCCTAGGATGATGTTTTCGGAAGACTGCTCAGAGTCTGGCTCCACCAAAGGGTATCGATGGCTACCCAAATCACCTTTTATTTTTGTCCAAACGAACACTTTCGAAGAAGGTGGCAGGCATATATCTTCCTCTATGACAGTCCTCAGAGTTGATGTGGTTTCATTGCCATAAACCATGGGAATCTCCACATTTCGGTACTTAAGAACTTGCTTTCCTATATCAAGGATTACTCCGTGCTCTTTCATAAAGTCGATTCCAACGATGCTTACTTACTTAGTTTAGATGGCGCTCATAGTCCAGGATGGACTACGGCCTCAACCAACAAGCCCCTCCAGCCAGCTCAGTCCCTAGCTAACTGCCTCCAGTTACGCACTCCAAGTTGGTTGAGAGCGCTCTCCACTTGTGTGCGCCACCTTAGGTGGGGTGTTCCTCTGCTGAGCAGACCATCAGGGGTGGATTCGAAGACTCGTCGGGATGGTGCGTAGGTGTCCATACGCTCCACGTGACCCAGCCATCTCAGCCGCTGTATTTTCAGCTTTTTGACCAGGTCGAGGTCGCTGTATAGCCCGTAGAGCTCATTATTAAATCTTCTCCTCCATACTCCATCGATAAAGACTGGACCGAAGATCACCCGAAGAATTTTCCTTTCAAAACAACCAAACAGACTCTCATCCGTTTTTGACAGAGTCCATGCTTCTGCCCCGTACAGCAGGACAGGGATGATAAGGGTCTTATATAAAGTCTCCTAGGTTCTTTGAGAGAGCGCTTTACTACTCAAATGCCTTCTTAGCCCGAAGAAACAGCGATTGGCCAGAGTAATTCTTCGTTTGATTTCTGCACTGATGTCATTTTGCGATGTAATAGTGGAGCCCAGGTAGACAAAGTCCTTGACAACTTCGAAGTTATACCTATCCATCGTGACGTTTTGTCCGAGTCGCCGATGTTGAGATTCCTTTCTCGATGATAGCATATACTTCGTCTTGTCCTCATTAACAGCCAAACCCATTTTCGCCGCTTCCGATTCAATACTTGCAAACGCGCCGGTCACAGCTCGCTTCGTTCTTCCCATGATGTCAATATCATCTCCATAAGCAAGTAGCTGAACGGACTTTGGAAAATTTTACCTCGGTTGTTGACTTGCGAGTTGCGTACAATTGCTTCAAGTACGATGTTAAAGAGGTTGCATGATAATGCATCGCCCTGCCTCATACCTTTCTCGACATCAAAGGGGTCGGTGGTGTTCTTACCGACTTTGACGGAGCAGCGAGATTTCTCCATCGTCATCCTGTTTAGGCGTACGAGTTTAGCAGGGATGCCGAGATGCGACATGGCTCTGTACAGCTCGTCTCTGTTTACGCTATCATACGTGACTTTGCAATCGATAAAGAGGTGGTGTGTATCGATTCAAAACTCATGGGTTTTTTCCAAAATCTGTCGGATTATGAACATTTGATCGACGGTTGATTTGCCGGGCCTAAAACCACACTGATAGGGGCCGATCAGATCGTTGACAAATGGTTTTAAGCGATAACACAGTAAAGATGACAGAATTTTGTATGCGAAGTTGAGGAGACTTATACGTATGTAGTTGGAACAATTCAGAGCATCTCCTTTCTTGTGGATGAGGCACACTATACCGAGGTTCCATTCATCGGGCATACTTTCTTCCGACCAAATTTTGAAGATAAGTTGGTTTATACTCCCTACCAAGTCATCTCCCCCTGCTTTGAATAGCTCGGCTGACAGGCCATCTGCACCAGCAGCCTTGAACGCCTTAAGCTTAGCTATTGCTAACCGCACTTCATTTAGGTCGGGTGGACGGAAATTTTGACCATCGTCGTCCACGTTGAATGGATTATTCTGCCTCACAGCGGAATTTGGACTATCATCGCCATTTAGCTCCCGGGCTGCCCTCTCAGCAGCTCTGGTTCTAGTTTGCAGCATTGACTGGTAGGCCTCGTTTTTGGCTGCATGCGCCAGCCAGCATTCTTCATCGAACCAGGGGTTTCGTTGTGGTCGCCTAGTGAAACCCAGCACATCAGTGGCACCACTTCTGATGGCTTGTTGACAGTATTTCCACTGGTCCTCTGCAATTTGTGCTAATGGCGGAGCTGCTGAAAGGTTACGGGAGACTCGGTCCGCAAAGGTCCTAGCGATCTCTTGCGTTTTAACTTTGCGACATCAAATCTTTTCACAGCATCCGTTCGGTGTTGTGGCGTCATAGATATCCGCAAACGTAGTTGGGCTACAACCAAGTAATGGTCCGAGTAAATGTTGGCCCCTCGGAACGTTCGGACATCCAGGATACTGGAAGCATGTCTGGCGTCTATCGCAATATGATCAATCTGGTTGACGGTTCGTTGATCTGGAGACCGCCAGGTACCTTTGTGTATATTGAAGTGTGGGAATCGAGTGCTAGCTATGATGGCATTCCGCCCCGCCGCAAAGTCAATCAGCCTGAGTCCGTTACCGGAAGTGTTGTCGTGCAGGCTGTGTCCTCCGACTATCGAACCAAAGATGCCCTCCTTTCCGATTTTGGCGTTGAAGTCGCCAAGAATGATCTTGACGTCGTACTTTGGGCACCTATCATACGTACTCTCGAGGAGATCGTAGAAGTCTTCCTTGGTTGAGTCATCTTTGTCTTCCGCTGGGGCGTGGGCACAGATCAACGTAATGTTTTTGAATTTAGCTTTGATGCGGAATGTGGCCAGGCGCTCGCTTACATTTCTGAAGCCCAAGACTTCTTGCCTAAGTCTTCCCCTTACCACAAAACCACAACTACTCGCCGAAGTAGATGTCAAACGACTTCATCCTTCGTATGCCCTCTCCATCCCATCGCACTTCCTGGATGACTGTAATATCAGCCTTTAGTCTACCCAGGTTCTCCACTAATTGTTCGGCTGTACGTGGTCTGGTTGAGGTCCGGACATTCCACGTGCAGATCCAAAATTCATTGTCCTTGTTTCGTTTGCTGGGGTCATCAACATTAAGATCATCCATATCCGAGGCTTGTTGTTGTTTCGGAACCATTGTTGTTTTCCGTGGTAGGGAAGTGACCCCGACGCACAACCCCCGACCTGGAGGGCTAGACCCTAGATATAACTCCAAGGGTGGGGAGCCGGTAAACCGCTCCTTATAGGCCTGAGCAACGAATATGTCGTAGTAGCCCATATAAGGTGTTCACTAAGTAGTTCAGCCTAACTGGAACTGTAGACGCCACCGTTGATTCCATCTGGGGAATTCTTCCGCTGCCGCCTGGATAAAGGAGAAGTGCCTTAGTGGGAACACTCCTCCCCCCCTTTCTCGTTTGCTGCCGCCTAAAACCGTCCACAGGGATTGGAACCCCATCTTCAGCTAAAGGTACTAGGCACCCGATGTTCACCACGGGGAGGTGAGAGTAGGAGTTGATAGACAGAGGTTCGCATTGTAAAAAAGCTTGTGGACGCTTGTGTCCTCTTGAATGCACCGTGTCTACCCTTTGAACATCAACGATGTTGGATCAACATTCCAACGATGCAGTCGGTACATATATCTGCTACCAGAAACAGATGTGAAAACTCCAGTTCTGCTAAACGGATAATAAGACGAACCTCCCCATACAATCTGGCTGCCTCTCCTGTGGCAGTTTTCAGACGGTAGGTGTTGGTGTTATGCAGCCATGTCATCTTCACCAAGTCTAGCCACTTGTTTCTTGTCGTTTAATTTTGCCTCCACAGTCAGACTTTTACTGTTTCGTTTAGTCTGTGAGACCTGAATAGTGGTTCTGGTGCCATCGATACCAGAAACCAGCTTCTGCCCCTCACAGTTGGTTCTTACTCGTTTCCCGGTTGGGAAACAGGTAGAGTTGGAATATTGGTGTTATTGTTTCCATTTATCGGGACCACAATGTTGACATGCAGGCCTTCTAGGTGGTAATCTGTACTGACGTTGGAGATGTCCTGTCTTATTACAATCCCAGCATCGAGGAGGTCCATCTCGCTGGTTTCCTTGCAACACTGTTCTCTGGCATAAACAATCCTCAATTTCTATTTCTCTTACTTGATGGACTCTTTGAGAAGCCTGGTCTGCTGCTTCCATAGTCAGGGTGAACGCTAATGCCTCAGGAAGTGTGCGTTTTCCAGCAGTTTAAATTGCTCGCTGAAGGTTGATATCAGATACAGCACGGAAAAAGGCTTCTGTTGCAAATTAGTTGATGATTTTATCCCCTGCAGCCGGATATGCCAGATGTGCCAACCGTTCGATGTCTGCTTGGAGCTCTTGTAGAGTTTCTCCTCTTTTCTGGACTCTAGTATTGAGTTGAACGCGGAAGACTTCTTGCACATGGCCTTCTCCAAAGTGCTTGTCAATGGCCTGAACAAGAGCACTGAACTTGCCATTCTTATCTGCTGGTATGGTTTGTAGTAGTTCAGCAGCAGTTCCTCTAAGGGCAAGCGTCAGAGCTATATATTTGTCTTCCTCTTCCCAACTATTTGTTGCTGCAGCTGCCTCGAACTGCTTCTTATAGATTGGCCAAGAAGTTTGTCCATCGAAGGTTGGTAGATGCATCTCAGTGGACAGCACTGGTTTGCTTTAGTTTGTTGTGTAGTCAAATCGCTTGTGAATTTTTATATTTATTATACGTATTTCTCTAACAATAAATATTATACTTGACCTTATTCGAAGAATTAATGATTATTTCACTTAAATTTACTATTTCCTTCTGCCTAATTTGTGTTTAGTTGTGATAAAATTATAATTTAATTTACATAGTGCTCGGTAAGAGTGTTTTTTTTTTCTGTAATTTATAATTTGTGTTCCTCTATTCGAGTGAGCTAAATATTTTTTTTTTTTTTCTGTGCATGTCCATGTGCTTGTGTCCAATTGAGCTTGTTGTGCCTTTCAAATAATATTTCTCCTACTTTTTTCCCTTAACTAGCAAGTTGACAGTTTTTGTCTCTTTCTGTTTAATTTCTTTATAAACTTTAATCCTATCCTTGTTCACGTTTTAATTTTTATTTCATGTGTTGCTTAATTTCATAATTTTCATTCAAGCCGATGGTGTGGATGGTAAGCAAACAGCTCTCAGATCTTCGCAGTATAGGTTCGAGTCCTAATAAATTCCAATATATTTCTGTCCCTAACATAATTATCGATTCAAGACCTATCAAAGCCGTTTCTAAGCCAAAGTCGATCATTATCTCTCGCCTTGAACCAGAAATTGATGCCGTTGACATTGTTTTCCACTTATTATCTAATAATTGTATCCCTACGAAAACATCTGTTAAATGTACAAAAATAGTTTTGTTTCATCTTTTAAAATAGTCACAAATTCTTCATACTTTGATTCTATTTGCGATTCAAGTAATTGGCCTCCAGAAGCTCTTATTAAAGAATTTTCAACAAGGAAAAATAGGTTTTCGCGTAACTTACCCAAAAATCCATTCCCAAAAAACTAAATAGGATTACCCTCTTCTATCAAAATGTTAGAGGCCTTCGCACTAAAACTGCTGATCTCTACATCAACTCACAAGGATTTTCACATGACATCTTTCTTTTGACAGAAACCTGGCTTAATTCAAGCTTTTTGGACACAAAACTTTTTAATGAAGAGTTTTTAGTTTATAGAAAAGATCGTCATGTTGACAAACCAAAAGAAGATGGTGGTGGTGTTTTGATTGCAGTTCGAAATAAATTTATTTCCTCACTTATTGTATTCCCTTTTAAACTATCAATTGAACTAATCTGTATAAAGTTAGCCGTAGAGTCAAAATTTATTTATATATTAAATGCATACATTCCTCCGAAAAGCTCGGACTCAGTTTATGTGGACCTCTCTAGAGCTCTAGATTTTATTATTGAACTGTCTTGCTCCAACAGCAACATTTTACTTCTCGGAGATTTTAATTTACCTTCTATTGAGTGGGTTCCTTCTGAAGATGAATGTTTTCACGAGGCAGCTTTAACTTCTTCACAAACTGAGCTTCGGCTTTTGGATAGAATTATTGCAACGGACCTACTGCAAGTAAGCTGTATTAAAAATTCAAAAAATCGAGTACTCGATTTAGTATTTTCATCTGACGCTATTAGTACACTCTTGTTCTAGAATCTAGTTCTGGAATGACTAATATAGATAGTTATCATCCTCCTTTGGATATATTTCTTGACTTAAGTAGTGAAATTTTAGAAAATAGCAACACTTATGATCGCTCATATACTTTTGACTTTAGAAGGGCAAACTTTCAGTTACTCGCAGAAGAATTAGCTAGATCACGTATCGATGGTATATCAGTATCTAGTAATATTGACGAAGCAGTTAATAGCTTTAAGCATAAATAATACTATTGTTACGGCAGCCTTGCATTTACTCCAACGATATAAAACATTAGGTAAATTCGTAATCATCGAACGTTTCCTCATCACTGTTTTTTTTTGCGATGCGGATGCTGATACAATTACATCAGCAACAACACATCAAGAATTGTTTTTATTCTTTTTGTTTCGAAATTTGTGCATCACTTGAGGCAAGTTTGCAATAATGAACACGCATCATTTCTGCAACGATGCGTTTGTGAATTTACACTATGCCAACACAAGGAGTTTTCCTTTGGGTGTGGCGAAGTACTGGCGAGTATTTTGCTAGCCAGTATCAATGGAACACATCAAACTGCTTACATACGTATAATGTATCCACTCGCACGCTTGTTTGTAGTGTAGTGTTTTCATCTACTCATAAGTGCTTGGCAACTTTTAAAGGAAAGTCACTAAATAAATAAGTGCCTATGACTGAGAATAGGACAATGCTGTAAAGCATTGTGGGCAATACATGCGGACGCCCAGCACGAAGAAAGTGCTATTTAAAAACTCGCCTAGGACGCATAGTCGCCTATCGCGAGACAAAGAAGTGTGTCTGCAAATTTCGTATTGCAGATATTTTGACAAGACGCAACATAGGGCCTGATAATAGACGTTTTCTTTTGGAGGTGGCAAGGTACCTTCAATTGCTTCGCCAGTTTTTCCAGTGGATTTCATATCAAACTGCCGGCCCATGTAAAATGTATCTACTGACACAGGAGAGCCTGTGTAGTTGATAGTTAGGTAAGGGTTTTCATCTACTAATGAGTGCTTTGCCACCTCCGAGAGAGGACGGCTAGTATCAGTAAATATCTTACCTTTTGGATTCCATTCTTGGAATCCCAATGCTGAACGTCCTCTATGTGTGGTGAGACGCTGGGCCCAGTCGAGGGAGTCGACCCTTGCACAGAGTTTGCGAGTATCCAGCGGTGTTTTGAGGGCGTGCGTGGGATGTAGGGTTTTCTCAAAGGGTGCATGGATGAGTGGGTGTTATTTTTTTTTTTGTTTTTCGGGGATGGGACACGAAAACATTTCCCGAATCCATCCGAGAAGGTATTTCTTTGGATTTTTTTGTTGATTTGTCAGTGTCGTCAAGTCGATATTAGCTTTGTATATATAAACCATAGTACTATCATGAACGATTTTTTTTAGGAGAACTTTGGTCCAGCTGCGGGGCCACATTCGGTCGGGGTTTTTTGCATGGAGACTTGTAAATAGGCCATATTTAAAGAATGGATTATAAGTCGTAAGAGCAAGAGGAATGTATTTTTTGCATTCTGATAAGAATCAAAGGGAGTAAAAGAAATATCCAAATCAGGTGTTTGTGAAATGTCAAAAAATAATAAAAGGGTGAAGAAAATGAGAAAACCAAAGAAAAATAGAAGAAAATGGTAAAAATATCTGAAAATAAGCTGCTTGCGTCGTCGCCCTCGCGTCTGTCGTAGCAACGAGGACAAAAATAATTTGCAGAGATTTCCTTGTAGGATGTAGGCAATGTGAAAAGAGAAACATATGATGGTATAAGTAAAGCTATGTATATTTTCTTATATTGAGGGTAGGTTTTGTTTTCGTTTTTCTGATTGACTTTAAACATGATAGTCATATATCTTTTGGTAGGTATTTAAATTGAAATTTTCTTTTCTTGCATGATTTTGTTGGTAGGCATATCTTTTGGTGGGTATATTTGATTTTTCAATTGGAATCTTTTTTGGGATGGTGGATATTTTGGAAAATAGGAATGGTATTTGAATTAAAGTTTTTTTTGCAATTAGTGATTTTGTTGGTAGATTTTGAGGGTTGTTACCAATATGTGGGCATATGTTCATCTTATGGTAAATATTTAGGTACCTGTTGGTCTTCAAGTTTTTTTTTTATTAGGTAGGTAGGGTAAGTGTACCAGTACCCGGCCAGTCACTAGTATCCGTCCACTTTCTTTTAAAGTGTTAGTTTTCAGAAAATAAAACATTGTTTACACGGGCAAATATGTTCTGACAAAAATTCCAGGTACATTTTACATTTTGGTAAAGTTTGACAGCGAATGTTAGGAAAACCAATAAGAATAAGTTGTTATCTTTAGTATTATCCGTAAGTATACAAACTTGTATTTTGTTTTATTGTATCAACAATATAATAAACCATCTTAAAATTTAGTTACTGGAACACCATTTTTATAAGATGTTTTAGTAACTTGCCAGGGTGGCCGGTTACTAGATTTTTGCCTGAAATCAACTTTTGTATCTCTTTTATGCTTAAATGAAGCAAAATACTTCTAGCTTCCTCTACCATCAACTAAAATGTATTTTACATGTAAGATTTCAGTATCCGGCCATTGTTTTTGTTCAAGAGATTATTATGGCCGGTATTTATAACAAACGGCACCAATATACGGCCACATAACTTATTGTATATAAATTCATACATTTTTGAATAAAATTAGTCAAAAAACTGCTGCACAAGAACCGAAAGATTTTAAACGAATTGGTTTTAGATTTTTTTAAGAATAAAATGCACGAATGGGTCGTACGTAGTTGCTACTAGTTTCAAGGCGCAGAGGGTTTAAAAACATTAGTGATAGAAAAACCTTTAAAAGCACGAAATGTGTACCATATTGAAATTAGCAAAAAACAACTTCTTTGATAGTTTCAAGTGAAAAAAGAGAATTCTATCTGAGTTCTTGTTAAAATATGATTGTATGAAAAACAAAAATTTAAGTCATTGGAGCGGTTTTTTAAAAAAATAATTTTTTTTAATATATTTTAAACTTAAACATTTTTTGGGAAAAACTTTGGTATGCAAATTATAGGTATTTATTTTTTTATTATTAGTCTTATTTGAAAATTTTACATAGGAAAATTAATCTGAATCCATTCAGCCGATAATTAGATAATTCAAAACAATAAAAACCAAAAGGTTTCATCAAAATCATAGCAACCGTTTTAGAGAAAAATTACTTTTTCCTTACCGGTTTGTTTTTAACATTTGTTATTTCATCAACAATTTTACTATAGGTTTTCTAAAGAAAAAACGACATGGCAATTGTGCCGTCTGCCCTATATAAGAAAAACTCGCTTATGCGATAGACATTCTAAAACACCATGCACATTTCCATGTAGTAACGTGTAAAATGAATCTTATATAAGAAAACAGTTCATAAGAAAAACGCTGATATAAAAAAACTTATTCTGGTACAAAATTTCGAAATTTAAAGTCTGAAGGAAATTCATAATTTAATGATTGTTTTTGACACTTTATAAGCTATTTTTTATGAATTAATGCAAAAACAAGATACATACAATTATTCAGTGAGTAGGTGCTTTGGAAACTTTTTTCTTTCTTTTTTATTTTTTTATTTTTTACTTTTTTTTCTTTCTCATAATGCATTTATCCAATAAAAGAAATTTTTGTCCTTATATACAATTTTGGATAAAAGAAAACACGGTTATTAGAAAGAAATTCTCTGCATTTTTTGACTTTCTTATGTCCGTCATCTACTGTAAAACTTTTCCTTAAATATTCTAAAAAATGTTAATTAAAAAATACCTTTAAGTACGTACATAGTTTCAAAAAAAATACACCAAGTCGTTTTTGAAATATTTGATTTAAAAAAAATTTGAAACATTTTTTTGAAAATCCAAAAAATATTGTTTGAAAATGTAAATGAATATTTACTTTCTAGAGTTTGAAGAAAATCGATCCAGCGGTTTAGCTGGTAGCTCAACGAATAAGCAGACATAATATCAGAATGGTGAGACCATATTTTTTTGTCTTCCCTATCATCGTAATAACAAGTTTGATCAAAATTGGGAAAAAAAAAGAGAAGAAGCACCAAATTGTTTCACAATCCTTATCACGCTAAATTAAATTAAAAGAAAAAAAACTATTTTTGGGGAGGAAAGTAAATATACTCGTAGCAAAGATACACAGTATGCACCTTTTTGGATGCAAATGGTATCAAATTAATCAACACACGATCACTATCACAATATAGGTGGGAAGGTTTCTCGTAATTAATAAATTGATTTGTAACACTCGGAAAAACACTAAAACAGCGCAACAATCAAAATGCCGACCAATCAACTAATTTAAAGCAATTTCCAACCGTTGAAATTTTCAGCCGTTGAAGAAAAAGCGCCAAAACTTTGCACGTACAAAATCCTGCACATAAAACACCTACATCTGTAATAACTAACCCACATACCTATATTACAATACCAACCCCTTCCTCTTGTACCACAGAACCCAAAAATCCTGCACACAAGAAAGATGCAACAGTGAAAAAACAATTCCACTCTCACATGTATACCTACCCCTTTCTCTTGCACCACAAAAACCCATGAAGCCGAAGAAAATATCCAAAATTGTTCTATTTATGTCTTAAGCTTTGTCTTCATTACAAAAAAATGTAAACAAAACAATAACAAACCAAAACAAAATTGAATATTTTCCTCATTGTGTCCTTTATCTGTTTTCTCATTATACCATTATCCTCTTGAGAAAATGCCTTTTACCTGACTCTATCGAACTCTCATGAATTCGGTATACGTCTTTCCCGTTCTGATTATATTTTGACAATTCACAATTTCAAGTCTCCATCGACAATTCAAATTCTCCACGTCAAGGTACCCCTTGGGTACTTCAGATGTCGCCCTCTTCGATGGCTTCCATGATAGTACTATGGTTTATATATACAAAGCATTTATTTACCCCACAACGAAACATAGAATTCCACGGAAGTTAATACACAAACCAATCATCTAAGACACAAGGAAAGAACGAAAACGAGATGAGATACTCCTACTAATACAGAGAGGGCGAAGAACAATATTTCTATTGCCTGCTTTTAGTATAAATGTTTTTTTTGGTTGTTGGCAAATTTTGAATTTTAAATTTATATTCATTTAAAATATTTTGTACTTACCTTTTGTTCAATAATTCAAAATCTGTGCAAGATTTTAGAAAGGTGGTGAAAGGGAGTGTGTCGTCGATACTATCAGCCGGCAAGCTGAAACTAGTTTCCCCCAAGTGCCCCCGCGACGATCGACGCACGAAAAAAGAGGTGCAGCCACCTACAGAGCGCTCTTTAGGCAGGACTCGGGTTAACGAGACAAGAATTGGTCTTGACGATTGGCGAAGGGTGGGACTGGGCTCGGCCCAAATTTTTTTATTGTCGGCAAGTTGAGTTGTTGGAGCGAAGGATACTTCCGGGGTTCATTAGTAACTCCGAAAGAATTCTCCCCTCCAAGTGAGACAAAAAGGTCCACCGACGTGTTCAACTTCTTTTTAGATCATTCTGAATTCTTTCTAACAAATTAATTTTAAAAATTTTGAGTTTACTTAGTAACTTTGAAAGCAATTTTTTTTTGTGTTGATCTTTTATGAACGTAAAAGTTCATTCAAATTAGTAGATATTTTTTAACGTTTTTTTATTATTGTTGTATAACACTTTGTTTTAATATTAGCCATACCATATTCGGTGGTTGGCGGTTACAACTTAGCATTTCCTAAGATGTTTTAGCTTTCAATTTTTATGTCAATAAAGAAAAATATTATGATTGTAAGCCACACCCAAAATAATGGCTGATTTTGTTTGAGCTTCTAAGAGCTTCAATATGATGATGTGAGTTTTTACACATCGGGGGGGTGTGAAGGACGAGGGTTATGAACGGTGAGGAGTAACGACACAGCAGAGGTAAGCTTCATAGGGGAACCTGATGAAGATTCGGCCAACCAGGTTCCATCAGGAGTGGTGAGGGAAAAGGGTCAATCTGCAATACCAGCTGCAGTCTCTCGGTGTGTGACAGCACAATAGAGGTGAATGTAAGTGGGAATTTTGAGAGATTTGGCATGATGTTAAGTTTTGTAGCGAGGTGAGGCTAAGCGGAGGGGCAAGATCCCAACCACATCCGGCGGGCTTAGCTGTGCTACGCCAGCATGCCACAGCCCTGTCCGCTAAGCAATGGTACCCTTTCTGTCCGATCCTAGCCCCATTCTACTTCATTTCCGGTTCCTATCCGTTTCCTGTTTCTTTTTAAAAATCTTTTTCCTATCCTGAATCCCCATCCTATCCCCGGGTCCTCATCCTTTTGCCCCGTTACACTATCCCTAAAAAAATAATAAAAAATACGAACTTTTGTCATGCATGGTATACGAAAGAGTTGAGGTCACTACGAAATAGAAGAAATAAAGCATGGAAAATATATTTAAAGACCCTATCTTCAATTGACTACAACTCTTACATTACCCTTTTCGAAGAACTTAAATCTCTTTCAAAGTCGCTTTACACTAATCATGTATACGAAATGGGAAGATCTCTTAAAGAAAACCCTAAAGCATTTTGGAAGTTTGTCAATTCGAAGAAAAATTGGGATGGTTACCCCGCAAATTTCAAATATGAGAATTGTGTATTGAAAGAAACTATTGATATATGCAACGCCTTCGCAAACAATTTTCGTAACTCTTTTGTGGATACAGCCCTTGATATTGATGAAGATTATTTCAGAAATTTACATTCTTATGCGCAAACGAGTTGTAACAATTTCGCTGTGCAGCAGAGTATTGTTTTAGACCTTCTCTCATCGTTAAATGATGATTTCTCATCTGGACCAGATGAAATTCCCCCAATATTATTGAAACAGTGTAGACATATACTGGCTGAGCCTCTTCAATTTTTATTTGAGTTTTCTATTAAATCAGGGAAATTTCCCTATTTATGGAAAACTTCATTTCTAACTCCAGTTTTTAAAAAAGGTGATAAAACTGATATTTCGAACTATAGACCTATATCCAAACTGTCATGCATTCCAAAGCTATTTGAACAAGTTGTGTGTGAGACCTTAGCATTTCATACAAAGAATATAATATGTGAACAACAGCATGGATTTGTGAGAAGAAAATCAACAGTAACA
The DNA here is from genome assembly GCA_946251815.1 of Dasysyrphus albostriatus. Taxonomy (NCBI): domain Eukaryota; kingdom Metazoa; phylum Arthropoda; class Insecta; order Diptera; family Syrphidae; genus Dasysyrphus; species Dasysyrphus albostriatus. The sequence goes on from OX276338.1 coordinate 67,089,430, forward strand.
AACCTCCTTACATTCTTGCACAAATGCTCTAACGCGTTAGAAAATGGAAGTGAAATGGATTGTATATATACTGATTTCTCAAAAGCATTCGACCAACTTAGTCACAACATTATTATATTCAAACTAAAATCCTTGGGATTTCCAACATTTTTTATCACCTGGATAAAATCATACCTTGAAAACAGATCTTACCAGGTAAAATTTAGAAACTGTTTTTCTAACTCATTCAAGGCTCACTCCGGTGTGCCCCAGGGAAGTCATCTAGGACCATTTCTATTTATTCTTGCTATAAATGATGTTGTTTCTTGCATACGTTTCAGTGATATTCTTATATTCGCTGATGATATGAAGATTTTTAAAACAATACACCTTATATCAAAGGCGGGTGAATAATGATCTAATATTTCTTCACCAACTTATAAATGGTCAAATTGATGCTCCTGATTTGTTAGCAAGTATTGGCACAAATTACCGCGGAGGATCTCACCATCTGCGAAGATTTGAACTTTTACATGTAAATTTCCATAGAACTAATTACGGTATACATGAGCCTCTTAACCGTATGTGCAAGATCTTTAATTTAAATGGCTCCTCTGTTGATTTTAACATTAGCAAGATGGGATTAAAAAAATCGTTCCGAACCAGTGCTCCACTTTCGTGATTGTTCTTTAACTTTTTAATTATATTTAATTTAAATGTTTTATACTGTCTATTTATGTTTATTGTTTATTTGTTTAAATTAGTAATTGTATTATGTAGTTTATTCTCATGCATGTGTTAGCTCGCATTATTTTACTAACCACTAACACATGCACTTATGATGAGCCTCTGATTGTAGAAAAAAAAAAAAAATCTCCTTTCTTCTTGGACAGTCGCCAGATCTTCCTCGAACCTTCATTTTCTTTACTTTATCCAATTCCTTTGTAATGCATTCGATTTTATCTTTGACCTTTTCGAACTTTGCTTCTACTGTTGACAATTGCTTATTGACAGTCAAAAATTGTTTCTTGGCTTTGTTGTTCTAGAAGATTTTTTGTTCTTGGCTTTGTTGATCAAATCGTTTAAGAAGATTCTTTTGTTCTTGGCTTTGTCAAATCGTTCAAGAAGATTTTTTTGTTCATTGCGTTTGTACTGCTCATGTCCAATGGTCTTGCTTGTTCTTGCTCTTCCTCCATTTCCATGTCAAATATAAACTTGTCTGGGTTTTCTCCACGTTTTCTTAAACCTTCTTGCAGACGAATTATAAGATAATTCTTTGTTCCAGCAGTAGGAAGACCTCGCTTGTTCAGCTCTGCCTTAAGTTCAACTATCTATTCCCAAACGAATTGTAATAATATACCTGTGCAACTGAGCACTGTTTTAGGATATCTTTCTTTGTTAAATGATGATTACTCGTCTGGTCCAGACGGAATTCCCCCAATAGTATTGAAAAGGTGCAGACATATATTATTTCAGCCCCTTCAATCTTTATTTCAGCTTTCCTTAAAATCAGGGAAGTTTCCTTGCTTATGGAAAAAATCATTTTTAACTCCAGTTTTCAAAAAGGGTGATAGGAACGATATTAAAAACTATAGGCCTATATCAAAACTGTCTTGTATACCGAAGCTTTTCGAAAAAGTTATTTGTGAAAGCTTGGCTTTTCATAGTAAAAATTTAATATGTGCAAAACAGCATGGATTTATGCAAAGAAGATCAACGGTAACAAATCTCCTTACCTTCTTACACAAAAGCTACAATGCTTTAGAAAATGGTAGTGAAATTGACTGCATTTACACTGACTTTTCTAAAGCATTTGATCAACAACTACCAGGTAAAATTTCGACACTCTCTCTCAAACCCATTTAACGCTCTCTCGGGTGTACCTCAGGGAAGTCATTTGGGTCCTTTTCTATTCATTCTCGCTATAAATGATGTTGTCTCATGTATACGTTCTAGTGAAATTCTTATATTTGCGGATAATATGAAGATTTTCAAGACAATAAGAGCTGATAATGACCACAGTCTCTTGCAGGATGATATTGAACTAAACCCTGTTAAATGCCAAACAATAACTTTCTCAAGAAAATGAGTTGCAAGTGCTTTTAATCATTCTATTTCGCAGCACAAACTATGCCGTGTCTTTAGTTTTAAGGATTTGGGTGTTCAGTTAAGTTCTAATTTAGAATTCACAGAACACATAAATTACATTGTAAAAAAAGCGAGTTCTATGCTTGGATTTATAAAACGTTGAGCAAAAGAATTTAACGACCCGTATATTACCCTTTCTCTATATAACTGTTATGTAAGACCTCATCTTGAGTATGCCTCTCAAGTTTGGTCACCCTTCTATGAAATTCATAAAAGTCGTATTGAATCAATACAACATAAATTCATTCGTTCTTCCCTGAAAGGTCTCCCTTGGGCTGATCCATATAACCTTCCACCATATGAACATCGGATCCAACTGCTGCAGGTCCAAACTTTATATCAAAGGCGGGTTAATAATGACTTAATATTTCTTCAGCAACTTTTAAATGGGGAAATTGATGCTCCTGACTTGTTAGCCTGTATTGGCATAAATTATCGCAGAGGATCTCACCACCTGCGAAGATTTGAACTTTTACATGTCTATTTTCATCGTACTAACTACGGAATTCATGAACCTTTAAGCCGAATGTGTAAGCTTTTCAATTGCTTCCTCCATTGATTTTAATATAGGTAAAATGGGATTGAAAACATTGTTTCGAACCAGTGCTCCACAATCGTGACCGTCTTATATATCTATTGAGATACTTTCAATGTTTTTTTTTATTGTATAATTTTGTGTATTAGGTATTTGATTTTTGTAATTTTGTACACTAGTTCTTTTTGTAGTTATTTGTAAGCATGTGTTAGTTTGCATTATTTTACTAACCGCTAACACATGCACTTATGATGAGCCCTTCTTGCAGCTTGATCTAAGCTCTCTACACTCATAGAATCTGAAGTGTAAAAAACTAAATTTAAATCATTTAGAGTTTTACCCATTGTCTGTTTTTATTTTTTTTTTTTTTCACTTTCACAGTCACGTTCACTTTTTTTAATTACTGTCCCACAAATAAAATTTCTTAACAAAATTAAATTAAGTTTTATTCCACTTCTAACACCAATATAATATTTTCTCAGGTTCGTTAATAAAACTTATTCACTTTATTTAAATTCTCCACTTATTTACTTTACAAAATAAAACACTTCACCTTTCTTATTACAAAACAATGTATTGTTTACCACTGAAATTAATTTACCAACTTTACTTTTATTACAACCAACTTTAATCATTCACGATTAAAAATAAACTGCCCCTCTACCGGTCAGACATGTGCTTTTATACTTATCACAAGGTTCGCGAAAAAGCTGGAAGGTTCTAGTATTTGCTTCCAGAGCTTTCCATAGGGGAAATTTCCCATAAATTTCTCTTTTCAAAGCTTTCGATTTGACGTTTAGTATTGGAAGTTCGAAAGTTCACCAAAGCTCTCCGTAGGTTATTTTGTGTCCGGTCTAATCCGAAGTTCGGTGTTTCTTTTATTCGAGAGTGGTTAAAGTTCATTCCAGAGTCGTTATAGTACAAATGTGACACTCGTTACCGTATCAAGAATGAACAAAAGTGGGCCTAGGTGGCTGCTGCCTTGGTGGACACCGGAGGTAGCTAAGAAAGAGCAAGAGGTGGCGGTTCTAAAACGAACGCTGTAATAACGAATGTCAAGGTACGAGGAGACCCATTTTATGAAGGTTCGAAGCCAAGAGAGGAAAATTTGAAAAGTGGATTGGCTAGAAGCTGAAGGAGGTGACATTGAGGATGGGGTGGATGAAAATGTTTGGGTTAACATTGAAGGGGTAACTGATGTGGGAGAGAGTTAGGTAAAGAGTAAGAGTTTGCTGGAATTGATCCAGAAGAGGATGTGGGGTTTTTAGCGAGATGGTTTAGTTAGGGGTTAGTACGAAAGTTAGCGTACTTGGCCCCAGAGCTGAAGTTGAGATTGAGGTGTTGACAAAAGCTTGGAGGTTGGTTCAGAAGGAGTTAAGTTAAGGGAAACCCTTTGACCCTTAGGCTTAGATGGAGTAGGGATATAAAGAGGGTTATGTGAAATGCAGAAGGGCGTAAAGTTATGGAAAAAGTTAGTTTTAAGGGTACTACCTCGTGGCATAGTGCGTGGTTAGTGCGTAGGACTGTCATGCCAAAGGTCTGGGTTCGATTTCCGGCCACTGCCACCTAAAAACAAATGTTTTTTTCCGAGGTACTGCCTCTTGCGAGGGACTGACAAATCCTCCAAGAGTATACTTGTCATGAATAAGTGCTAATCATCTAGCCGTTCGGACTCGGCAAAAAATTGTAGGTCCCCTCCATTCCTGCCAACTACACGCACACATGAATGGTTGAGAGTTGTTAGTCACTAGGCCCTGGTTCTCCATGAGCTGTTGCGCCACAAAGGGGCGGGCTTTGTATGATTAGGCTTATTAGTTTTCTTAGATCTACGATATTTTAATTTATCCACCCATTTGGTTAAAATCATATTTCCCAGTCAGAACACATCATCAGTATGAGAACAAAAGAGCCACTGATATTTAGATGAAAAGCTTATTTTAAAGTTGCTATGATGCCTGGAGCGAGGTAGCGAAATCTTCTGGCATTCATTAAGGGTTATAAAAAATTAACGGCTAAATAGTTTACTTATCCAGGGGACATCAGCATGAATGGGAACATTTTTAATGAAGAATTTAATGTTGTTCCATTCAACAAGCAGCGCGGATCTACGTTTTTCCGAGCCAGGGCAAAAGCTTGAATTTGGCGCCCCTCCAGTTTTTTAGATTAATATAAAAAAGCATATACTCGTACGTAGGTACTTGGTTGAATTTTTTGTAACCGATTGATAAAAACTTGTTAATAATTTGCGCTCTTTACAAAACAAAAACAAGGCCGTAGCCAGAGGGGGATTAAGGGGTTTAATTTCCCACCTCGAACATTTTTAGAAATACATTTTTAAATCATATATTTTCGGTTTAGGATTTGAAATATGAACTAAAATTTCAGCGATGATTACTAATTATGCTCGGAATTTTCAGAATTTACTCTAAGCTCGCGTAGTATAAAATTTTTAATGGATGTAGTAAGGAACTTGTATCCTGATGATTTATTAAGTCAGCTTAAAATGAGATTCGAGAACCATAAGTCCAATTTTCTTCGTTGTGCGTTCTGATTTCCTCAGTTTTTTCCTAAAAATAAACAAAATTTTAATGAATACAAAATATGGAGTGTTACAATTAATATTTTAAAGTCTGACTTCATGCTTAAGAAGCCAAATTTTGTTCTGACATAACACCAGAGAGGTGTCAGAATAGTTTTGACCAGTGAAACGTCCTAACGTACCTAAGGAATTTTACTATAATTTTAATAAAATATAAGAAATTTTACCGTCGAAGAAAAACTTATAGGATTAGCGTAAATGTCTAATCATCAAAAAATTTAAATTAACGTCTTGGGTATGCCTCTCAAGTTTGATTACCTTTCTATGAAATTCATAAAAGTCGTATTGAATCAATACAACATAAAACATAGGACTAAAGGCCATAAAAAGCTATTTTGAATCAATAATTCAACAAGTCCAACTTTAATGCTAAGTCTTCTACTTGGCTGATTTATTTCAGTAGTATATAGAATTTGTATTATAAAAAAAACCTTCTAATAGAAACTCTGCCTGGCCCCGGGCAAAAAAATTTCCAGCTTAATGATTAGGAATTCTAATCTTGTTGGATATAGTTTACAGTGGATTTTTGTAAAAGAATTCATGTAAGTTGAACTGAACTTAATACAAATTGCGTATGACAAGGCCCTCACTACGTCACTGATGAGTCCAAGTGAGTAAGCCGGACGAAACGCCGATTTGTAGGACTAAAGGCCATAAAAAGCTATTTTGAATCAATAATTCAACAAGTCCAACTTTAATGCTAAGTCTTCTACTTGGCTGATTTATTTCAGTAGTATATAGAATTTGTATTATAAAAAAAACCTTCTAATAGAAACTCTGCCTGGCCCCGGGCAAAAAAATTTCCAGCTTAATGATTAGGAATTCTAATCTTGTTGGATATAGTTTACAGTGGATTTTTGTAAAAGAATTCATGTAAGTTGAACTGAACTTAATACAAATTGCGTATGACAAGGCCCTCACTACGTCACTGATGAGTCCAAGTGAGTAAGCCGGACGAAACGCCGATTTGTAGGACTAAAGGCCATAAAAAGCTATTTTGAAACAACATAAATTCATTCGCTTTGCTCTGAAAGGTCTCCCTTGGGCTGATCCGTATAACCTTCTACCATATGAACATCGGATCCAACTGCTGCAGATCCAAACTTTATATCAAAGGCGGGTAAATAATGACTTAATATTTCTTCAGCAACTTTTAAATGGGGAAATTGTGCTCCTGACTTGTTAGCCTGTATTGGCATAAATTATCGCAGAGGATCTCACCACCTGCGAAGATTTAAACTTTTACATGTCGATTTTCATCGTACTAACTACGGAATTCATGAACCTTTAAGCCGAATGTGTAAGCTTTTCAATTTAAATGCTTCCTCCATTGATTTTAATATAGGTAAAATGGGATTGAAAACATTGTTTCGAACCAGTGCTCCACAATCGTGACCGTCTTATATATCTATTAAGATACTTTCAATGTTTTTTTTTTATTGTATAATTTTGTGTATTAGGTATTTGATTTTTGTAATTTTGTACACTAGTTCTTTTTGTAGTTATTTGTAAGCATGTGTTAGTGTGCATTATTTTACTAACCACTAAGACATGCACTTATGATGAGCCCTTGTTTGCAGGTTGCGGCTTGATCTAAGCTTTCTACAAAATAAAGTGAAGTGTTAAAAAAAAACACAGAGGAAGTTATAGATATGCCTATATATTTGCTGAGGGCCAGAAACTCAAATGGTGAACTGTTTTTGAAAAATTTAATAATCCTTCCACCCTAAAATAAAATAATGTCTGGCTGCGGCCTTGTACATACACATGCCTGCAATGCAAAAATTTCTTCAAACTTTCCAGATTTGTTTTTTTGTTTAAAATTCATTTTTATTTTCCATTTTCTTAAAACTATCTTAAAGCTAGACAAAAATTTATAAGAACTAGCCTACTTATCGATATCTTAAAACTAACTTACTGGCCCCAGTCGGGCGCTCTAAGTTAAACTATAATAACTTAATGCTAATGCCTTTCGGCCTAAGAACTATCTTAATACAAAATCCTGGTCGGTTTTATTTTTTACCGAGAAAAATTTACAAAAAACTCGGTATCTCTGTCTTTATTTTTTTTATTTTTTTTGTATATACAACTTACAAACTACATACAACTAAATTAAAGCTAATTAAAACTAATTAAGACTAATTAAAACTACTTAAAGCTACTTAAAACTACTTACAACTAATTATAAACTAGTTACAACCTACTTATAAGCTACTTACAAACTAGAACAGCCACAGCAAGCATTATCCGGTTTTATAATTTTTTTGTATTTTTGTGGATTTTTTTTTTTTTTTTTTTTTTGGTGCCACCCAGACTGTCCCTACTTAAATTTAACAACCTAAACCTATGCAAGTCAGCCATACAAAAGAGAATAACAAGGTCAACTATTAAATGTCTGAAGGAACTTCATCTTCGTTTTTCAACCACCAGAACTGGTTCTCCTGCCTTACCCTATCTCTTCGGTCCCGTTCGGACACAGTCCTACTGAACCGAAGGTGCTCAGCTCCGTCTTGTGCGAGGACGTCTCGACTGTAAAGGAGCCGCCGATCTACAGTTCTACTGCTGACGTGGTAGATTAGCGGAACCGCCGCTCAATCTTGAATGCATCGGGCGGAATAAAGCCGCTTAGACGCACACTCTCGTAGTATTCGTTGTTGGGGTAATAAGCCCCGAAAATTAAGCTGTTAGTCGAGGACATCGCTCTTGCAATGTGACCTCGAATAAGCTTCAGCAAGAAATTATCTATCCTGTTTATGTTGGCCCCGTTGTATAGAGCCAGGTTGGAATAGTAGTGTTTGTACTCCGACTCTGGTGTTCTTGTTAGGACAAAGCAAAAAAGACTTCAACAATAAAGAAGCGACAGTGGATCGAATTTTGTTTTAATGCACACAGGCCGGTTTATTTCAAGAGACTAGACTTATAAATGTAACAGTTTTGCTTTATATAGTATTTAGTTATTATATAGCTTATATAAAGGAATAAATACTAACACCTTCTCTCAAAACTGATTTTTCTTTAAATTCATAAATTCATTAACTTATTATAATTATTTGTAATAATAAGCTTATATTATAAAAAGAAAAAAAAATAATATTTCATTTCGTAATACTGAAGTTACAACAAAATTTTTGTTTTTCTTTTAGGACTTTAAACCTAACATATTACTAAATTGACTGTGTTTAATTTTCTTTAAGTTTTTAGTAAATATATCTGCGGTCATCTCATCGGTAGGAATATACTTTAGTACAAGTAAATCCTTCTCTGCAACATCACGCACATAGTGTGCTTTGATATCGATGTGTTTCGTACGGTTGTGGAAAATAGGATTTTTCGCCAGCTTCTGTGAGCTAAGGTTGTCACTAAAGAGCTCGGTTGGTCCATTCACAAGTTCGTTAAAACCGATTTCTTCCAAGAATCGTCGAAGATAAACAATTTCTTTTGATGCTGTAGAAAGTGCAACATACTCTGCCTCAGTGCTACTAAGCGCAATGGTTGACTGCTTTTTGCTGTCCCAAGATATGGCTGCACCAGCTAGGAAGAATGCAAATCCCGTATATGATTTTCGGTCAATGCAGTTTCCCCCCCAGTCAGCATCCACATACCCTCTAAGCTTCATACCAGTCTGAAAATAATTGAGTTTCATATTAAGAGTAGTTTTTAGGTACCTTAACAAATGCTTTGCAGCATTTAAATGCTCAACATGAGGATTTGTGTTAAACTGAGCAAGTTTGAACACAGAATGGATAATATCAGGTCTCGTACAGACGCCCAAGTAAGTCAAAGAACCGATCAAAGACTGGTACTTCTTCAGGTCTACCTTCTCACAATGCGAACAGTCTTCACACTTCTTAAAATGGGACCATGGTTCCAGTGGCGTTGCACAGCTTCTGCATTCCATCATTCCAAAGTCAGCCAAAAGATTTAAAATCAACTGGCGTTGTGAAATCTGGATTCCATTACGTCCTTTTGTGATTTCGATGCCTACAAAATGATCGATTGGACCTTTATCAATCACTTCAAACTTGTCACTTATTTGTTGTTTGATTTTTTCCAAGTTTTCAAGATGGGAACACGCAACAAGTATATCGTCAACGTACACAGCTACTATATTAATTTCGCCAGACCTCTTCAGTACATAAACACATGCGTCTCCGTTGCACTTATTAAAGCCAATCTGTCTGAGAGCAGAATCGAGTTCCTTGTTCCAATTACGACCTGATTGCTTTAAACCGTAAATTGCCTTCTTCAATCGGCAGACTTGGCTTTTGTTGTTTTCATCGATGAAGCATTCAGGTTGAAACATGAACACCTCCTCCTGTAGCGTTCTATTTAAATACGCTGATACTACGTCCATTTGATGGACAAAAAGTTGATATTCAGCAGCTAAAGCAAGGATGAGTCGTATTGAGGAATATCTCACAACAGGTAAAAATATTTCATTATAATCAACCCCATATCGTTGACTGCAACCTTTTGCTACAAGGCGAGCTTTATACTTTATTGGGGCGCCCTGCTTGTCGCGTTTTATATTGAAACCCATTTCGATTTTATAATTCGCCGATTGTCAGGGGCGTCTACTAGTTCCCAAGTGTCATTTTTTCTCAATGCCTCGTACTCTGAAGCCATGGCAACTCTCCACTTTTCCGCGTCTGGACTATGCATTGCTTCATTCACCGTAAGTCGATTGGGTATTCTGTCATTAAGGAAATTAACTACATGTGAACTTACCGCATGGTCAGAACGCAGTTTTTTACGATACACTTTTGCCTTTTCCATATTTATCATTTTGGCTTTAGCAATATCCACGGGATTTCTAATGACTCCTCCACCAGCAGCGCTGCCTGCATTAACAGCATCCCCAGCTTCAACAGCACTAACAGAGCCAACAACATCAACAGCACCAACAGCTCCAACAGCATCAACAGCATCAACAGCATCTACAGCATCAACAGCATCAACAGCATCAACAGCATCTACAGCATCAACAGCTCCAGTCGCAACTCTAGTGTCTGCCACCTCTTCACCACCTCCAGCTCTTTTTTCGGCATGAAAACTAGAATCTGCATCATCGAAAAACTCGTCAGAGGATGAATTCATTTCAGCAATCTCTTCACGCTCAGCTTCTTCCTTGAATAAATGTTTATTTAAAGGCACATTTTGACTAACGTCATCTATATCATCTAAGAATACTGTTCTATTGTTTTCTAATTTTAAAAATCTTACGTCACGACCAATTATGACTGTCTTCCGCTTAGGGTCGTATAGCCTGTACCCTTTTACCTCATTTGCGTACCCCACCATGTAGCATTCAACACCTTTTGCTGCAAATTTTGACTTACGTGGTGATTTGTCAAGCAGTATACCTCTTCTTCCAAATACCTCGAAGTGAGACACGTTTGGCTACTTGCAGCTCCAAGCTTCATGTGGGGTGATACCTAAGAGCATCTTGGTCGGCGAACGGTTACGCAAATATACGGCGGTATTTATGGCTTCGGCCCACAAGAATTCTGGCAACTTAGAATCCAACAACATACATCGGCTCATTTCAACTCAGGTGCGATTAAGGCGCTCAGCGATACCGTTTTGTTGCGGTGTGTAAGCTACCGTAAGCCGCCTACGAATGCCCTCCCTTTTTAGAAAATTATCAAAGTCGCGATTAACGTATTCACCGACAAGAAATTCGTTTTTAAATGGGGAACATAAAGAACATTATGTAAATAAATGTTTGCATTCTCTGTCTTTAAATGCACAACACCAACACCTTCAGAGAATATATAATTTTCCCCTGCCAATTCGATTTTTTCTTTGTGTATTTCCATTGTGGTGAACATTGATTTGCAGCTGCATATATCGCTCGTTGACCCACTGTCGAGAATCCAAACTGAACGGTCTATCTCTGTGTATGTGTGGGAGAGGTTAAGCATTGCACAGTTTATATTTTGTCTTGCATTATTTACTGGACAAGAAGAAGTATAGTGTCCCCTCTTATGACACTTGTAACATTTACCTCGCTGCTTCACCGGTTTCTTTTGTTGTTGCTGTGGGTGATATTTTTGCTTGTTAGCAAAAAATGCAGTTTCATGTGCATCATCATGGGTTTTAGCTTCGTTCTCCCTTCTCTTTTCCTCTTCCAACAATTTAATTTTTAAAGTAACCGTATTCGGTAGCTTATCTCTTGATTCTATGGCAATAACAAAATTATCGTATGTTTAAGGCAAGCTGCACAGCATAATTATGGCGAGCAATTCGTCTTGCAATTTGATTTCAAGCTCACCCAGCTTTTCGAACAAATCGAAAAATTTATTTAAATGTTCACACATCGATGACCCCTCGCTCATCTTCAAATTCACTAAAGATTTAAAAACAGTCACCTTTCGCGCTGGTCCACTTGGAGAATGCATCTCATGCAATCTTGTGCACGCATCTTTGGACGTTGTTGCATTTTTTATGTGGAGCAATTGTGATGACTCGACACACAAAACCAACGTCGCGCGCGCTCTTTCGTCTTTCAATTTCCAGGCTTGTAATTGAACGGCATCCTCAGGAGCAACTATTACTCCGGAAACGTAATCCCACAAACCACAATGTATCAGCACCGATTTCATTAAAATCTTCCACGCGTCGTAGTTAGAATCGTCTAACTTATCGATTTGATAAAGCGAGGAACTCATTTCGATTTATTTAAATATCAATTGCCGAAAAAATAAAAATAACAAAAAACCAAAGACTTCAACAATAAAGAAGCGACAGTGGATCGAATAAATACTAACAGTTCTGTGTAAACAAACACCCGAATCTTTTCCATTTGCTTAAGCATATAACGGGTGATTTTTTAGCTGGTTTGGTTTTGGCAACACTGGTTTTGACAGCTGACGTGTGTTTAGTACCTTGTGTCACTGTCAAACAGCTTCAGTTTGGTTTGCAATTTAACCATGGATCGTCTTACAAATGAACAACGCTTGCAAATTATTGAATTTTACTATCAAAATTCGTGCTCGGTTCGAAATGTTCATCGCGCGCTGCTTCCATTTTATGGTCGGCATTCTCGACCTTCTGAGCAGTCTATTCGGAAGATTGTGACCAAATTTCGCACCAAATTTACTTTGTTGGACATTAAACCACCAACACGTTTACGTACTGTGCGTAGTGAAGAAAATATTGCGGCCGTATCAGCTAGTGTGACAGAAGACCGCGAAATGTCGATTCGGCGCCGTTCCCAGCAGTTAGGCCTTTGTTACAGCACTACGTGGAAAATTTTGCGGAAGGATTTGGGCGTAAAGCCTTTTAAGATACAGCTGGTGCAAGAACTAAAGCCAGCCGACCTACCACAACGCCGAATTTTTGGTGAATGGGCTCTTGGAAAGCTGGCCGAGGATCCGCTTTTTTATCGAAAAATTGTGTTCAGCGATGAGGCTCATTTTTGGTTGAATGGGTACGTAAATAAGCATAAGCATAATTGCCGCATTTGGAGTGAAGATCAGCCAGAAGCATTGCAACAGCTACCAATGCATCCCGAAAAAGCCACTGTTTGGTGCGGTTTATGGGCCGGCGGCATTATTGGGCCATATTTCTTCAAAGATGATGCGAATCGCAGCGTTACTGTCAATGGTGAACGCTACCGAGCGATGATAACAAACTTTTTTTTGCCCGAAATGGAAGTTCTTGACTTGCATGATATGTGGTTTCAACAAGACGGTGCCACATGCCACACAGCACGCGAAACAATGGCGCAATTGCGAGGCGAGTTTGGTGAACAGTTAATTTCACGTTTCGGGCCGGTCAATTGGCCGCCTAGATCGTGCGATTTGACACCATTAGATTATTTTTTGTGGGGGTATGTCAAGGCTAATGTCTATAGGGACAAGCCCGCTTCGATTGACGCACTGAAAGCCAACATCCATGCATTCATTCGTGAGATACCGGCCGATATGTGTGAAAGAGTATGCCAAAATTGGACTCAGCGGATGGGCTACCTGAGACGCAGCCGCGGTCAATATTTGCATGAAATTATCTTTAAACATTAAATTGCAAGGTTCAAACTATCGATTCAAATAAATATTTCATTAATTTTTTCGAATTTTTTGTGTTTTTTTTTTTTAAGTTCTAAACCTCTTAAGAAATCACCCTTTATAATAGTGGTTTACTAATGCCAAGTCTGGTCAGCTTTAGATAAAGACCCTCTAACCATACGGTGTCGAAGGCCTTCTCCAAATCAACCAGACAGGCACCCGTACACTGCTTCTTAGATTTGTTCCATTGGACATCAGAAACGAGTTTCGAGCGGCATGAATGGTGTCATGTCCCGCCTTAAAACCGAACTGATTGTCCGGTATGATATTATTATTGCCCACTTAGACAGAGCTCTATTGATAGCTTTTTCGAATACCTTGCTGATACTCGGAAGAAGACTTATCGACCGGAGACTCGCCGGATTGGAGTTGTCCTTTCCCTTTTTCGGGAGAGGATGCACCACAGCTGTCTTCCAACGCACTGGATAATATGCATTGTTCAGAGCGTTGTTAAACAGAGTGGTATAAATACCTACTGCTTCTTGAGGTAAATATCGGAGTACAAAGTTGGATATGCCATCGACTCCTGCTGACTTCTTCTTCTTTAATGAATCGAAGATGAGCTGGAGCTCCACCTTCGTAATTAACAGGGAACTGGGCCCATTTCGCTCGGCGATTATGGGGTTTGCCAAATGATCTTCATTGAACCCGGTGAAACCAAGGTTCTCTGATCGCCATTGCGTGATGTCATTCCGAAGGTAGAAGTGATGGAGCAAGGCTCTGTTTTCCAGGTCATGATTGGGGCAAATGCACGCATTCACCTTGTACACTTGCTGGAAAGCAGCCCCCACAGCCTCCACTTTCTACTGCGGATCTTCGACAATAAAGAGGTCGTTGTCCAAGACGGCATCCTCTGGATTAATTCCTGAAGTACGTCTCTGTTGTCTGTCGTTCTCTGAAGCTTGAGACATGGAAGATCGTTCTGATCATTCCTTCTAAATATCTTGTTAATTTACGGAAACATGCTCGGGTCGCTAGCATTAACGGCCCGAATTTTGTTGTCCCAATACAAATTAATTGACAACCGATAGTTCTCTTTAATTAGTTGGTTGATGTTTTTGATCGACGACTTCAGTGTCCTAATC